>SKCR01000016.1:0-118487 GCA_019454045.1 Zanthoxylum bungeanum
ATTAAGAAAACATATTTTACTCTCTTCTCCTCTCATTCACCTTGACTCTCTCTCTCATTTTTTCTTGCATTTACCGAGAACAATAAGAACACAAAGGAAATAATTTTGTTACAATTTTCTTCCTTAGCTAGCACTTAAAGAATCATTCTAAGGTGATAGGGAAACATCCCTTGAGTTTGGAATTCAAAAGATCAAGCTTGGAGCTCAACATACAATCAAAGGAGAGCTTGGAGAAACTTCAAAGGAGGCAAATTTTTGTTGTCTACACATCCTACATAGCCGATCAATGTAAGATATTCCGTAAACTTCGTTGAGTATTCACACATCTTTTATGCTTAATGATCTTGGATTTGTTCTTAGAGAACCCAACAATTTTACTTCATCACATCAACCAAATATTTACCACTCCTTATTCACGCATTAATCAGACCAACAAATCTCCCCTTTGCTGCCGAAAATTAGTATCATAAACAAAATATCATTCATTCATTCTACCATTCAATATCATCATCATTATCATCATAAGCTTCACATATCATAATTAAACAATCAAAATTTCAAGATTAAAAACTATGGGACAAAATTTATCATACATTTAGCGTCCTTATTTTTTGTTCCATATGATAGCTAGGACTTACAATCATCCTTTGCTACTAGTTTTATGTTTGATCAAACCCAACTCCCTTTGCTTTTTATAACACTCCGCCAGAGGCAGGATGCTACCGGCATGAGACAGGATTAACCCATCTCCATAAGACTCCAAATTTCCAGAAAATCGGGCATGATGTATCCTAAAACTAGACAACATGGATCACATTCCATCATCAAACGAAATCTAAGAAAACATCAACAAACAAAATGACCTCAAGTCCACACAAAATGTAACAAAATCATATCCTAAGAACGTCGCGCCCACATCATCTATCAACACTCAAAGGCCTTGTGCCTACAACATCATAAGGAATTAAATCATTTACTTAATACACACGGCGTGTTCAGCATGAAAAAAATAATAAATCAAATATCCTAAACTTTTAAAACTTCTCTTAGGACACTTGCGAGGGTGACTGCCGCTTGGGTGATCCGCGTCTCGAGCATGACTTCTAAATCTAAAATGGTTTACCCATCTGGTAGCATATTGGTTTATATTAAGGTCCCAAGGATGAAATCAAGCATAAAACACATGTGAATACACAAAGTAGAATGGTGGAATCATACTCACAATGAACGGATTGGATGCTACGAAGAAAAATCTTTCTCTTCCTTGTTGGTGAAGCTCGGCAAACTCACTGGTTTAGGCTTCATTTTAGGCTTTCTCCATGCTCCAAGCTCCAAGCTTTTGTGATGGTCTTCCAAGCCCACGGGTGGTTTTCCCTACCACCATCGTATGGACTCATTTGTGTGCTAGCACTTGGTGATTTTTACCACAAAAATCACCATATTCATCTTCCTTATTCTCTCGGCAGAACCAAAAAGTTTTAGAGGGAAAATGGTCCAAGACCGTGTGTGTGAGATAGAATGGAAATGTCTGTGTTGTAATTGTTTTCCAAAACAATTAAAACATATACCAATTATTAAAATAATAATATATGTCATTCAAGCTTTCAAAAGCTTTCCAACCACTTCCATCAACTAAAATCAATCACATCAATCAATCAAATGTATATCACTCAAAGTGACATGTGATTTGACGCTTGAGGTGACTTGCGATTTGACGCTTGATTTGACTTGCATGCCGCATTCGAATTCGAAATGGGAATGCGCTCGCAAACAATCCTGGGCTCGGGTCCGCTAATTCCAAATTAATGAATTTTCCGTTGCGACCAATTAAATGATTACGCCTAGCGAAGTCACTATTCACGTATTAAAATCTAATTTTAATTCTGCGTTGAAATCCAATTTCGATTAATATATCAAATATTAATTTTATCGATTAATTCCAATTAATAAATCGTTATCTCTCTTTAAATGATATTTTATTCCAGATAAATATTTCCGCAATTAATCCCAGATTAATTTTCTCTCTCATCTAATTAATCCCAAATTAATAAAGTGCGAGTCATACATCATCGGTGAATCTTCAAGAAGCGACCCATGAGATCCCCGGATATGTTGGTAGTAAATTCGGTCGTCGGACTATCCGAACACGTAAGTACCTAGTACTACGTTTTACCGATTTACAAGACAAGGTTGGCTTCTAGCAAAGCGGCATGCCTACCCAATTCTTCAGAAACATGCTTACAGGAATAAACGATCTATATCAGGCGTAGTATACATAGTATTGTGTATGTCGATCCAGTATCAGATGATCACGTGCTAGGCCTGGCGTTGGAATTGTGTCTGCCCCGTACGAAGCACATGTCGGATGTCTGGTAACTAGTCTCTATAATCGGATAAACCTGACCTTGTCATTTTATCCCGATAGCTGTAGCATTTAAGAGAACCAGTCTCGTATCCTTCGTGACCATCATCTCCACTATGACTGAAGTGATACTTCTGTCTTGACATCACACCCAACACACTACGATTCTCGATATACCCCGAAGAGGCGTACACAGAAACCGGTTAAAGCCAGGGACGACCAAAACCAAAGCATATTGATTGTCGTAAGTATTAGCGGTGCAAGTCTCAGGTTAAGACCAAATACACCTACCCTGATTTCGGACTTCCATAGACACATAGTCATACTACCAATGTAATTCCGAGGGGGTCTATCCAGAGCGAAGCTGCTTCCCGTACCATCGGTAAAACACAACCTCCTATTACACTTGCATGAGTATCCTATACCCAAATATATGAGAATTATGACGTTGTGCCCTCACAACGTGCACAGTGCAATACTAGTCTTTTACGCATTTATCGATGTCCAATCTCGATAATGCTCTGACTAGGGATATTTATGATTTATCCTCCATGGACTGATACTGTCTCATATTATTCTCAATCCAGGAACAAATCATAGGGACCTCCTATCATTCATACATCTTGGTGATCTAATCACAAATGATAAGAGAGCAATCTCCTTTGTCACATAGTTAATTTGTACAACAACACCATGATCTGTACAAATAGTGAATGCTATAGGTCATAATTGTCCAACAATCTCCCATTTGGCCTATAACCAGTCACTCGAGTGTCTTACACCCGAACTATGTACGGTTCGCTCAATTTACTGAGAAAGACTTTCGTCAGCGGATTTGTATGATTATCATCTGATGCGATTTATTCGATCATCACATCGCCACGATGTATGATCCAAACAAATCAGATGAATATCGAAGTATATATCTGGATCGTTGATGAGACCATTAATTCTTTAGCCTGCGCTGCAGCCTAGCTCAGCTGCTAACATAATTATTTCTAATCTAATTAGATTTTGTTATCGACCCATAAAGCTTCTATTCCTGCTTCAACTATAGCAATAACCCGCATTTATTTTTTATACGGTAACGGTATCTTGCTTGGATGATTTCCAGCTCACTGTTCCGTTATTCAAACTTTGTAGTACCGTTTGCGACTTATAGTCATTTTATCGGTTTGGAAACTTGCAGTAGTGATCCCAGTCACTTCAAGTTCTTCATCTCCATATTATAAGACATCATCTTTAGTTCTTTAAGATACTAACAGATGTTCTTGACATCAATCCAATGACTATCACTTGGATTGGCCTGATTGTGAATCCATATGCTCAAAGCGTATGAGACACCAGGTCGCGTACATTTTTAATGTACGAGTTTCTCGGAGAGTTTTTCTTGAAAGCCAAACTTTCACCGATTATTTTATGAGAATATCATTTTCAAGAAATGACATATTATCATTATTTTATAAAACAACCACTGTCAGTGCGCTCCCATTAACCTTCTTATATACACAAGAATCTTTTTCGTTTTGAATTAAATCATAAACTATTATGATTACATCAAAATGATAATTTCAAGAACCTATGCTTGCTTCAATCCAAACATGGATCAAATAACCTGCAAACCTTGTTTGCTAGTTTTGGTACGACAAAACCGACATGATGTTGTAAACATCCTCCGAAAGGTTTCATATTCAAGAAAGTGATTTTCCAGTTAAGCTGACATATTTCATAAATGAAACATGCAGCTTAAGCAAGCATTATCCAAATGGATTTACCATGGCAACATGTAAAAGGTTGAATCGTAATCAACACAATGTTGATTACGATACCTTTCCGCTACAAGCCTAGCTTAGTACGTTGGTATGTTGCCTTCCATGTATGTCTTCTTTGAAGACTTATACAGTACCAATAGGCACAATGCCTTGCGGTACATCAACTAGTATCAAAACATAGTTGATATACATGGAATCCATTTCGGATTCATGGCACTTAGCCATAATAAGGAGTCGATACCTTGTATCACTTCCTCATACGTAGTCAGTTGGTATACCTCAATAAGATAGACATCTTTATGAGGTGAGATCAAAAACCCATACCCTAGGTTGTTTTCTGACTCTCTCGGACATACGTGGTTCTTATGTATTTTCGAAGATTACTGGTAAAAGTTTCATCCTTGATGAACTATTTATGTTCCATTAAGGAATATGTGCCTTGAATAGTATCACTTCGATTTTCATCGAGTTTTACTATCCTCCCACATACCACTGCATATAGGTATTCCTCTTAGGAAAACCGCATGGTGAGCAACAATTACATTGTTCTCATTTGAGTTGTATAAGTACTATACTTTGGTATCCCTAGGATTACCTACAATTGGCACTTATCCAATTCGGGTTTTAGTTTGGTATCATCCAAAACGTATGCCCAGCATACCCAAATATTCAGGAATGAGAAACCCGATTTCTTTCCCGTTCATATCTAATATGATATCTGTCAAACATATTTTATGAAACCTTATTCAAAATAAGTTCTGCACTGTTTATACTTATCCATTGAAGGAAATGGTAGCTCAGAGCGACTCATGATTAACCTTATCATGTCCAACAAAATTCAGTTTATCCTGTTCAGCCACACCGTCAAATTGACGTGTTCCGGGAGGATTTCTCATTGAAAGAATACTATAATCTTTCAAGTATATTAGAAACTTATTGCTTAAGTATTTTCCATTACGGTCTTACCGTGACGGTATAATACTATAGCCGATCTGTTTGTCTATTTCGTGTCGAAAACTCTAAAAGTTTCTGATTTGTGTTCTTCAAAAGAAACACATAACCATAACGCGATGCCACATCCGTAAAGGTCACGAAATATTCATATCCACCTCTATCATAGCTAGATATGGGCCCACTTGCTTCACTATGAACTAGGGGTAACAGATCGATGGCATTTACACTTTTACCAAGTAAAGGTGTTTTAGGCACTTTGCCCAATAAACTAGATTCGTAGACTTTATTTGATTTAAATCAAATTTGTCCTAGTATCCACTCTTCAAAAGTGTGGATATACGATTCTTGTTTTAGTTGTGTCCCAGACAACAATGCCACAATTAGTTTCTTCTGATCAAATCAGTTTGAGCTATTTGTTTGTCATGTTATACGTTTGAGATTTATTTATATTCAAAATATAAATTCTGTTATTCACATCAAATGTGTTTATCTTAATATCATCTTTATATAATAAAACACTTTAGTGTTCTATAATATAAAGGTTCACCCGCAGCGGGTTAAACACTGATATGAAGATGATGTTTCTAGTCAAACTAGTTACATTATAACAGTTTCCTAATTTAAGTACACACCCGAAGGTAGTTCCTAAACTTAGGTATCTACGGTTGAAACAACGATTTTTATCCCGTTTCCAATCCGCAGATTAAATCTCAATTGAGGTCAGTATCCTGCTCATAGCAGATTCTGAGCATCAATATATATATTTTATGTTCCACACTAAGTATTTAAAATCTAATTTTAATACTAATAGTGAACATAATGTTGACAAACATATTTGAAGTCAGAGCCTTGCTCGTCTTCTATTCCTTCATGTCCGCTTTGTCCAAACAGTAGTCACGCTTCTGTGATCCCATTTGCCACAATTTAAGCAGACATTTTGAGATATGTCCTTTATCTTCCCAGAAGATTATAATGATTTTGCCTTTGCCCGTTTTTCAACATTCCAGAAGCCTTTGGCCAAGCCTCGGGTTTCTAGAACATCGAAGTAAGGTGCGTCTTGCGCTACTTGCCTTATTGCAAATTTTTGACTTTATCTCCTTGAGAATAGTCATTAACTAGTTATTAATAGTCAATAATAAGCATGAAATATGTGCGAATACAAATCAACGAAGTTGCGGAATACTTACATCGAGCGATTGAGCGATGCGGCAAGCAACAAAAATGAAATTTCTGCCTCTTGGACTGCTAGGCAGTTCACTGCCAGTGCTCACTGGTTTCGGTCTTTTGGATCAACTTCGTCAAGCTCCAAGCTTCATCGAACGATTCCCGGCTCATGGGTGGACTTCCCTATCACCTTCGCATGTCTCGTAAGTGTGCTAGCACTTGTGATTTTGCCACAAAATCCCACTCTTTACTTCCCTTCACTGCTCGATAGTGAGCAAACCAGAGGAGAGAAAAATGCCCATTTGGGCGTGAGTGAAGGAGAGAAGAAGTGAAGTTGTTTGTTTTAATTTTGTGTATCTAATACCAAAATCAAAAGTCAAACACCTATTATAATAATAGTAAATGTCTTTCAAGCTTTCAAAAAGCTTTTCAACAACTCCCATCAAGTCACATCTATCAATCAAGTTGTCAAGTCACATCACTCAAAGTGACAAGTGATTTGACGCTTGATGCGACTAATGATTTGACGCTTGATTTGACTTGTGTGACGCACTCGAATTCGAAATGCGAATGCGCTCGCAAATAATCCCGGGCTCGGGTTCACTAATTCCAAATTAACGAATTTTCCGTTGCGTCGTAATTAAATGATTACGCCTAGCGAAGTCACTATTTACGTCGCTAACGAATTAATTCTAAATTAATTTGTTCGCCAGAATTAAAATCTAATTTTAATTCCGCGTCGAAATCCAATTACCCAAATTAATCGTTCTCTCTCTCTTTAAATAATATTTTATCCCATAAAAAATATCTCTGCAACTAATGCCAGATTAATTTTCTTTCTCATCTAATTAATCCCAGATTAATTAAGAGTGCGAGTCATACGTCATCGGTGAATATTTGGGAAGCGACCCATGAGATCCCCAGATATGTTGGCAGTAAATTCGGTCTTCGGACTATCCGAACATGTAAGTACCAAGTTCTACGTTTATACCGATTTACAAGACAAGGTTGGGCTTTAGCAAAGCGCCATGCCTTCCCAATTTTCCGGAAACATCCTTACAGGAATAAAGGATCTATATCAGGCGTAGTATACGTAGTATTGTGTATATATGTCCAGTATCGGATAATCACGTGCTAGGCCTGGGGCTGGAATTGTGTCTGCCCCGTACGAAACACATGTTGGATGTCTGGTAACTAGTCTCTATAATCGGATAAACCTGCCTTTGTAATTTTATCCCGATGACTGCAGTACTTAAGAGTACAAGTACCGTATCATACGTGACCATCATCTTCATATGACTAGAGTGACACTTCCGTCTTGACATCACACCCAACACACTATGATTCTCAATATACCCAGTATAGGCGTACACAAAACCTGTTAAAGCCCTGGACGACCGCAACCAAAGTATATTGATTGTCATAAGTATTAGCGGTGAAAGTCTCAGGTTAAGACCAAATACACCTACCCTGATTTCGGACTTCCATAGACACATAGTCATACTACCAATGGAATTCCGAGGGGGTCTATCCAGAGCGAAGCTGTTTCCCATACCATCGGTAAAAACACAACCTCCTATTACACTTGCATGAGTATCATATACCCAAATATATGAGAACTATGATGTTGTGCCCTCACAACGCGCACAAGTGTAATACTAGTCTTTTACGCATTATCGATGTCCAATCTCGATAATACTCTGACTAGGGATATTTAATGATTTATCGTATGTGGACTGATACTGTCTCATATCATTCTCGGTCCAGGAAGAAATCATAAGGACCTCTCATCATTTATACATCTAGGTGATCTAATCACAAATGATAAGAGTGCAATCTCATTTGTCACATAGTTAATTTGTACAACAACACAATGATATGTACAAATAGTGATGCTATGGGTCATAATTGTCCAACAATCTCCCACTTGGCCTATAGCCAGTCACTCGAGTGTCTTACACCCGAACTATGTACGGTTGGCTCAAACTGTTGAGAAAAGACTTTCATCAGCGGATTTGCATGATTATCGTCTATGCGATTTATTCGATCATCACATCGCCACGATGTATGATCTGAACGAATCAGATGAATATCGAAGTATATATCTGGATCATTGATGAGTCTATTAATTTTTTAGCCTATGCTAACGCCTAGCTCAGCTGCTAGCAGAACTATATCTAATCTAATTAGATCTTATATCGACCCAGAAGGCTTCTATTTCCGCCTCAGCTGCAGCAATAACCCGCATTTGTTCTTTATTCGGTAACTGTATCTTGCTTGGAAGATTTCCAGCTCATTGTTCCGTTATTCAAACTGTATAGTACCGTTTGCGACTAATAGTCGTTTTATCGGTTTAGGAAACTTGCAGCAGTGATCCCAGTCACTTCAAGTTCTCCTTCTTCACAGATTAAGACAGCATCCTTAGTTCTCTAAGATACTAACAGATGTTCTTAACATCAATCTAGTGACTATCACTTGGATTGGCCTGTTTGTGAATCCATATGCTCAAAGCGTATGAGACAGCAGGTCACGTACATTTTTCAATATACGAGTTTCACAGAGAGTTTTCTCGAAAGCCAAGCTTTCACCGATTATTATTATGGGAATATCATTTCCGAGAAATGATGTATTATCATTATTTATAGGACAACCACTATCAGTGTGCTCCAACTAACCCTCTTATATACACAAGAATCTTTTCGTTTTGAATTAAATCATATTCCATTATGATTACATGAAAACGACAATTCTAAGAACCTATGCTTGCTATAATCCAAACATGGATCAAATAACCTGCAAACATTGTTTGCTAGCTTTGGTACGACAAAACCGACAGGATGTTATAAATATCCTCCAAAAGGTTTCCTTTTAAGGAAAGCAATTTTGCCGTTAAGCTGACATATTTCATAAATGAAACATGTAGCTTTAGCAAGAATTATCCAAGTGGATTTACTGTGGCAACAGGTAAAAGGTTGAATCGTAATCAACACAATATTGATAACGATACCTTTATGCTACAAGCCTAGCTTAGTACGTTGGTATGTTTCCTTCCATGTATGTGTTCCTTGAAGACTAATAAAGTACCAATAGGCACAATGCCTTGTGGTACATCAACTAGTATCTAAACTTGTTGATATACATAGAATCCATTTCAAATTTTCATGACACTTTGTCATAATAGGGAGTTGATACCTTGTATCACTTCATCATACGTAGTCAGTTGGTATACCTCAATAAGATAGACATCTTTATGAGTTGAGATCAGAAACCCATACCCCAGGTTGTTTTCTAACTCTCTCCGAACTACGTGGTTCTTGTGTATTCGAAGATTAATGATATAGTTTCATCCTAGATGAACTATTTGTGTTCCATTAGGAATCGATGCCTGGAATAGTATTTCTCCGATTTTCATCGAGTTTTAATATCCTCCCACTTACCACTGCATATTGGTATTCCTCTTAGGAAAACCGCATGGCGAGCAACAATTACATTGTTCTATGGTGAGATGTATAAGTACTATACTTATGGTATCCCTAGGATAACCTACAATTGGCACTTATCCAATTTGGGTTTTAGTTTGGTATCATCCAAACATATGCCTAGTATACCCAAATGTTCAGGAATGAGAAACCTGGTTTCTTTCCATTCATATCTAATATGAAATCTGTCTAACAGATTTTAATGGAACCTTATTCTAAATAAGTTCTTGCACTGTTTAAAGCTTGTCCGTTGAAGGAAATGGTAGCTCAGAGCGACTCATGATTAACCTTATCATGTCCAACAAAATTCGGTTACTCGGTTCGGACACACCATCAATTTGACGTGTTCCGGGAGGAGTCCTCATTGAAAGAATACTATACTCTTTCAAGTATATAAGAAACTTATTGCTTAAGTATTTTCCATTACGGTCTTACCGTGACGGTTTAATACTTTAGCCGATCTGTATGTATATTTCGTGTCGAAACTGTAAAATTTTCCGATTTGTGTTTCAAAAGAAACACATAACCATAACGTGATGCCACATCCGTATAGGTCACGGAATATTCATATCCACTTCTAGCCTAGCTAGACATGGGCCCACTTGCTTCACTATGAACTAGGGCTAACAGATTGATGGCTTTTACACTTTTACCAAGTAAAGGTGTTTTAGGCACTTTGCCCAATAAACTAAATTCGTAGACTTTATTTGAATGGAATCAAATCAGTCCTAGTATCCACTCTTCAAAAGTGTGGATATACGATTTTGGTTTTTATTGTGTCCCAGACAACAATGCCACAATTAGTTTCATCCGATCAAATCAGTTTGAGCTGTTTGTTTGTCATTTTATACTTTTGAGATTTATTTATATTCAAAATATAAATATTGTTATTCACATCTAATGTGTTTATCTCAATATCATCTTTATATAATAAAACTCTTTAGTATCCTAGAATGTATCTAGTCAAACTAGTTACATTATAACAGTTTCCCAATTTAGGTACATACCCGAATGGTAGTTCCTAAATTAGGTATCTACGATTAAACCAACGACTTTCGTCCCGTTTTCAATTCGCAGATATATCTCAATCCGAAGTCAGTATCATGCTCATGGCAGATTCTGAACATCAGTACACATATATTTTATGTACCACACTAAGTATTTAAAATCTAATTTTAATAATAGTAGTGAACATAATTATGACAAACATATTTGAAGTCGGAGCCTTGCTCGTTCTTCAATCCCTTCATGTCTGCTTTGTCCAAACGGCAGTCACGCTTCCGCGATCCCGTTTGCCACAATTTAGGCACACATTTTAGGATATATCCTTTATCTTCCCAGAAGACTATAATGATTTTGCCTTTGCCAGTTTCAACACTCCAGAAGCATATGGCCAAGCCTTGGCCTTCTAGAATATCGAAGTAAGGTGTGCCTTGCGCTACTTGCCTTATTGCAAATTTTGACTTTATCTCCTTGAGAATAGTCATTAACTCTCCAAGAGTTATTTATTGCAATTTAGTACTTCTAAAATCTAATTATAGATTTATGAAGATCCTTCAATTTCATTATCATACTTTAAGGATCTAGTCCATAGTTCTGATTAAGAAATTAAGGAGTCTACTGTGACAAGCCAAATGGATTAAGCACTTAAGTTATAATCACATGATCTTCCAAAGATTATGTTCTACTGTTCACTTAACTCCGGGCTTAGGCATAATATGTTATTTTATCAAATAAAGTAACTTATTATTTTTCCAGGACCATCCTGAAATTTTATTCCCAATTTGAAAATTAAACCATTTAAATACATTTTCCATAGGATTATGTTTTAAACGTCAATCTTTTAATTTTAATCTTGATTTTAATAGTCCAACTATTTAATCAACGATTTTGGTACTATTTATTATAATGATTACAATAGTCCAACTATTTAATCAACTATAATTTAATAGATTAATATCAATTATATTGATTACTATAATCCAATTATAAAATCAACTATAAATGAATAGTTTGAATATAGTCCAACTATTTATTAAAACAACAATTTAAATATTAGTCCAACTAACATTTAATTTATAACGACGAATGATATTTGATTTGAGCGCGTATGGCAAGTAATTAAACGAATATTGCAAATTCAATTCTTGCATCCCACTATTTTTCAGCGAGCCTCTCACCCTCTGTCGAGTACTCGGGAAACCGCGTTTCCTAGTGGACTAGGATCCCGTTAAAAATAACACAATCTTGACTTTGGCCAACAAATTGTATGATAATTAAATAGGTAGATCTCTAAGATCGATTGGATCCAATCCAATTCCTAGACCCGGTAGGGGGACATCCAAGTCCGAAACATATATCTTATATATGCCAATACATCCAATGTATTACCTAACCTTTTTCCTCTGAATCAACTAAGCCTTGGCTTTGGCACAACAAACTCAGTGATCCCAGTCAAGCGCGACCCATTGACCATGGAAAGCTTCGTAATCAATGTCGATGGACAAGAAATGGTCTTGACTTTGGCCAACAAACCACAACTTGGACAAGACACTGATATGGAACAAAGCTCTCGTGATTTAAACACATCCTCGACGGAAAAAGGCCTTGACTTTGGCCAACAAGCCAATGCCAGTCTCGGATCTTGAGTGAGAATCACTCAATGGAAGGAAAAACGCTTAATATTTTGCGAGGCTTTTTCGAGTGCAAATTGGCAACCAATTTATTATCTTTGTTAAGGTTTCATCATCATACACCCTTAAACATGCATTCTAAATACATAATAAAGCGCGTATAAATAAAGTAATAATGATATGCGGATGTATACTTTACACATTGATCCCAGATCAAATCTCTCCCATTCTCTCTCCCGCTAGCACAAATATTTCTTCTACCCGTTACACTACACTTCTAAAGAAACCTCATTTACATTGAGGGGAATAGATGAGAAGAGAATACAAATAATATGGAGGTATAAGGCTGGACACGCAGGTCCAATTAATAAATCGAATTTATTACAACAATTTCTAAAATTGTCCCACCCATCTAATATCCATCCGATATACATTATTCATGCATCGCAACCATGTATTCACACAAGCATGTTATCAATCAATCTAATCCAATTAATTAATATGATAATTAGTGACCATCCAATGTTCAAACAACGATTTGATTTTGCTCGAGTCAAACTCGTTTTGCGAATAAGTACTCAAAGTACGAATTCTCGAATTATATTAAACTACATAATTAAATCCAATTCAATTTGTATTTAATTCTAATTCGCTATTTAATTCCAAATTAAATACTACACTTTATTAATGAACTTTACGACTTAAATTCTAAATTTAATCGTTACGGGTCTCAAAGCCCGATTAATATCCAATATTAATTTAATTAAAGTCCAATGGGCTTTTAATTAATTTCTTGAGGCGTGGACTTTTGGTCAACTCGGGTCAAACCCAATAACCAAAGTCCAATCCGGGAGTTACCCCATAAGCCCAAGCATATACATGAAAAACATTGCTTTATCATTCAGAATCGTCATACACGTACGTATATATATCAAACATTTGAATATACCTATTAATTCGAATTTCGATACCATGACCTTTACAATCCTCACATTCTTTAGTTATCGATCAACATTCACCATTTATATACGTATCCTATCAATCACGAACTTCCATTACTCAGAAATGACTTAGCCTATACCAACTCAACCTCTATATTGTTAAATCGTATACATTAATCAATAACAAACTTATCCCAATGACGCACATCTACACGTGCTAATACAAATTCAGAAACCATGACTTATTCTCTTTACCATTATATACTCAAATTGTCCCTAGTTTATCATCATATACATATTCAAATTCAAATTGTACCAATGCTTATTCATATACTTATTTACTTACATATATATAGACATACTATTACATATTCATACACTCACATGCATCAATAAGCATCAACATCATTAAATATTTCCCTTCATATCATACTAATAATGAGAGTCTGTATCCTGTGATGGTTGACTATTTCAAATATACACGATCTCAAAGTCTTTTCTCAAATCCATCTTTAACTTTCCTAAACCTTTCAATCATATATATATATATATTAGGGGAAAAAAAGGACTCCAAATGACCCCACGAATGCGCTGGAATAGACGGAATTCCGATCGGAGTTACTGTTCATTCATGGGTCACTATTCATCAAATCTTATTTCCTCTTTTCACGTGCAATCGTGCACGGAATAGAAAATCTATCACCGTCAACTTGTAGTACTCTCCGGGAGCTTCGATTTGACAGGTGGCTAGAGCCATGAAACGAAACTACGAGCTGGGATCGGGAAATGAGGCTCGCGCGTCTCTCTCTCACCACTATTTTCAGCGTTTTTGGCATTGTCGCCGGCCACCGTTGGACATAAGATAGCCGAATGCTTCCTCCGGTGTCGTCGCGATGGTCGGCCTTGGCCAAATGGCCGACCGATGAGCTGTTGCCTCAAGAAGTCGAATAGGGAATAGGGGTCGAGTGGAAAGTTTTTGAGAAGCATTGATTTTTTACAATTTTAGAAACATAAGGATATTTATAGGAAAGTTTATGAAATTTATATCTAGACCCCCAAAAATTACAATCAGGTCTCTGTCATTGAACTTTCTCAAAAAAATCATATTTTTGAAGCTCTTCTGATGTAAATTTTGAAAAGTGTTCAACATGAAAGTTGTTCGTCTCGGCAAAACAAGTCTGTTGGTTTGAGAATCAGCTCAACCGGAGTTCGTTTAAAAGTTTTGTTGCCGAAACAAGAATCTTTTACATGTAAATTGATGTAAAAAGGGATCGCGTAACCGGTTCTCGAAACCACGTGTTTTCCAACGAAACAAAGCATCACTTTAAAACGTTCCGATCTATTTTCCCACACATAAACTCTTATTTTCGATTACCATCCCATTTCAAATCCTTATCTTTAATTCGAGAATCTTCCCGCACTGTACCAAAAACTCGGGATATTACACTTTTTTTCTTCTTCAACTCTCAACATGGGGAAATTTTTGAAGTTGTTGCCCTTCTTTCCTCTCCACCGAAGCTTATTATTTGGGTTATTTATATTACTTATTTCTTCATTCACTTTTTTCTCATGTGTTTCTTCCATTGATTTCTAGAATTAGGGGCATTATAATAATTAAGGTAAATGGGCTTAATTGGGCTTTATTATTGACTTGTTTTATTTCTTGTTTTTATTTTGAAATTACTATAGTTGTGAAGATATTATAAAAGAACCTAGATAGTTGACCAAATGGCCGACAAAAATGGGGAATAGAAAAATGGGTTTTATTTGTTTGTTTACAAGCCCAAATCTCTTGTACTAAATTACATACGTCAAGCAATAGGCTTAATTGTTTGGCCACTTTGTTACGGTATTAATAGGCTCGTTACGTCCAATTTCGCGTAAAGTTCATTGGCCCATAAAATTCAAATTTTTTTTCAATTTATATATTTCCTTATGTTTTGGAAAAAAAATTTATTCGGTTCAACACAATCTTGGTTTAACTATGTTACAAAATTTTCAACTGTTACATATTCATATGAGATATTGAATAATTTATTCAGTAAGTTTGAAAAAATTTTAAATTTGGATTTCGCCCAAAATATGCTTTCGTCGCGTATAACGCGAACAATATGTTCATCCAGTTGAGTTTGTTCTTGGACGCTTGATACAAATTTACAATGATGTTAGTTTTGGAATTTGATTTCATTTACATATATTAATTTTACGGTATAATTTGGATATATTTGTTTTATAAATTTTCTAAAAAAAAGTACTTCGAAAAGTTTCTTTTCAAAAAAATCCGCTTTTGAAAGAGATGTATTTGAAACACATTTGATTTCGCTTTTGACATCATATGAGCTTTTGATGACATTATATGATTTGATTTGTTTCCGCCACGGTGCTCATATTATGTTTTTAATTATTTTAATAATTTTGACCCGTCGTGGTGCTTGATATGGGGTACTGACCATCAGAAAACTACTGCTCTGTTACCCTCTGTCGACATGCGCTTATTTTGTTCGTTTTCCAATCAGGGCATGCGACTTGGGCTTTGGACGCTTGATTAGTTTTATGATGCATTCAGATATTCTTGTTTTATTATTTTAGAAAATTGTTTTCAAAATGAGTTTAGAGAGATCACTTTATGTTCTGCCGATTTTGATAATGTATAAGATCGACTGTGAGAAATTTGTCTTGTGATTTCTATTTCAGATAAGGGATAAGATCGACAAAATAGAATTCACTTTATGTTTTCTGTTTCTATTGATGGATAAAATTGACGTTATGACATTCATATTGAATATGTGTGTCTGAACAGTTTGGTTAGTGATTTACATCGTTTGTTGGTAGTTTTGGTTAGGACATTTGTTTTGACGAAATTTGACTCATATCTATTCTAAAATAGGTAATGAGTCTTGTACGATCTTCAGTTGGTCGAGTCGGTATATGGTTTGCGTAAGTATATTTTGGATCTTTATTTCGTTAATTTCTAATACACATATATATAGATACATTTGTATATCATTAATCAGTTTGCTTTTATTGATTTTTGGTACGATGTTTACGTAAAAATTTTGAGATTAAATACAAGCTATGTCTTTGAATTCTTATACATTATGGAAGTATATGTCTATCGTTTATGTTATATGTTATGTGTATGAAATCAAAAAAATTAATATAACTTAGTCAGTTTTGGAATATAAAGTTTAGAGATCGACATCGAGGTACGTTTCCTGAACTTACATATTTAGAAATCATCTGTAATATTTGTATAAGAAAGTCACAAATTGGTTATCTATTTATGGAAAAAAATTTCGATCATACATAGAATAAAGTATGGTTTTGTGTAACAGTGATTCGAGTTCTGTATTTAGCATTATGCCATTTCAAATGGTTTTGAATTTATTTATTTCAGTATTGCTATATGGAGTGTTTAGATCTAGATTTTTAATCGAGAGATTTTTATGTTCATATTTCTTTCATACCCATTCTCTTTTTGTCATTGATGGTTACTTACTTAGTTTCATAACTCACACCACAACCGTTTACTAGTTTTACAGGTTGGTACCCAGATCTGTCAGCCGTACAAGCTTTGGAATATTTTGCTCGAGGCGATTGATTACCTAAGTTACAGTCACCCACTCTAGAGTATTGGGAATTATTTATGTGTATAGAAGTCTACTTGTTTTGTTTATGTTTGGATCGTACAATGCACGCAATTAAATGTATGTAAATAAAAATTTTTGAATTGTACGGGTCATTGTGGGCTTGGAGCCCTTGAGTTTTGATATATTTTAGGTTGGGACCGGAGGTCCTTTTTACATATTTGTTGTTAATTACAGGTCATTTTGGTTATGGACTGTGTTCCAGGTTGTCCAATTTTTTTGAGTATACCATGTCCGTTTTTTATCAGAATCGTGGATCAGAGAGATGATTTATTTCTGTCTCTAGCCGCTAGTTTCATGCCTCTGGCTAGATCTTAGAGAACTTCAAATTACAAGTTAGTTTTTGAGTATGAGTTAGACTAATCTTTAGGATGAACTACAAGCTATTCCAATTGATGGACATCTACATATACTTTCTAAATTTCTTCCCGATGATCTTATAATTTAAGTCCACGGACTACCACAAATACTTTCCAAGTTTCTTCCGAAGTAGATAGGCTTTACGCTTCATGCCCAATAATATAAACCAAATGTGGCATTGATGAGAATTGATATAGGCGGCTGATTGAAGTCAAAATTTAATTTAAAATTAAAATTCCTAAATCTATTAAAATTTAATTTTTTAAACATATAATATAATTTTATATTTTTTATTATGTATTAATATGACTGTAGGCACTGCATTTTTGCATGTGAGTCTCTATGATGAGTCTCATTTGGAGACACTACCTTTTATGTCAGGTAAGTTGTGAGAAATGGACGTCGGAAGGGGAAATTCAAAATAGGCATGTCATTAGATTCATTTCACAAGTTCACTGTTTTCGTTCGTGCTGCGTTCTTTACTTCGTTCGAACGTCAGGCAGTTTGCGGGTGTTCGTGTAGCATTCGAAGAGGCATTCGAACGACGTCGGTATTTCTGGTTTTGCTGCTAGCCTCACACCCAAGCCCAATTAGCCCACCAAAGCCCATAAAACACATCCAAATTAATAAAACACATATTTAACACATGGTGAAATTAAATAAAATATTAATTAAATCATTTGCCTAATTAAAATCAATCAACAAATTATATTCCCAATCAAGAATATTTTTATTCCTAATTAAAAATATTATATTCCTAACTTAAATAATATCATGCCTAAACAATACAAATTAAATATATTGACTTCTTAAATTGAACTATTTTTGTCCCCACCTCAATCTTTGGTTTTCCTTGTTTAAAACTAAATCATATCCTAATTAAATGCCAAATCCCTTTCCTTGTCAAGCAAGGAGTAGCCCTACCCCCTTTGCCTATAAAAACCCAACCTCTCCCAACCTTTGCATCCTCTAACTCACACTCATACAGCAAGGAAAAAAAAGAGCCTCTTGATTCACGCATACAGCAAGCAAATATTTCTCTTCTTCTCCTACACCCTTAGCCGAAAATCACAGCCCCATAAACCCCTCCATTTCTGAAAACATTACAACCTGAAACACCACCGAAACAGCCCCCTATACAGCACAACACATCACCGAAAAATAGAAATAAATCACCTAAACCAGTGACTAAAAACTGCACTTTTAATCCCTAAAATAATAACTAAAAAACTACACTTAAAGCCTTTAAAACACCAAAAGCAGTGACCAACATACAGCAGAAATACAGCAGCAAAGCAGCAGCGAAACAGAGCAAAAACAGTAGCGTGAGCAGCGAAACAGCAAGGAAAAACGCAAACCAATGTACCAGAAAAGTTACGGAGCTTTCCCCCTTCCGATCACCGTGAAACGGGAGTCCGAAAGTCGACATAACAGGTTAGACCTGAGGGTACTTTTCACATCTATTTTTATTCGTATTTTTATTGTTTATTGAATCTTATTTGCATGAGTTTCGTGGGATGGTGTGTGTTGTGGCCCTTGAATAGATAGAAAATGCGTGTATTGTGAATTGGTGTATGTGTGGCCTTTGAGTAAAACAGAAAATGTGTCGCCTCTTGTGGTATATAGGATGGAAACCCGGACATAAATTTCATAGACGATTCCGAATGGACGGTAGTATGATCTGTACTCGGGATACAACTCCATGTACCACTTGAGTAAATAGCGCATAGTTCGTTTTATGTTGTTTTGATTTGTTTATTATTCGCTACTTGATTTCCGCATGTTATTTGTTTATGTAATGATGAGATAAAGCGCATGGGCTTAGTAAGTGGGATTAAATGTCCTCTAAGTAAAAGGGTTAAAATCCTTTGCCACGATGCTTTGCCGAGCCGGATGATGTATATTCGGTTGAATGTGAGATATGTTCAATCGGGTATACGAAGTCTGATATTGTTGTCTTTATTTCTTATATGCATCGTGCTTTTAGCGTATGGGCTTAGTAAGTGCGATTAAAGGTCCTCTATTTTGAGAGGTTAAAATCCTTTAGCACGATGCTTTGCTGCGCCAGATAATGTATATTCGATTGGATGTGAGATATGTTCAATTGGATACATGAAGTCCGATATCATTGTCTTTACTTTTTATATATGTATTGTGTTGTTTGCGTATGGGCCTAGTAAGTGCGATTAAGGTCCTCTATTTTGAGAGGTTAAAATCCTTTACCACGATGCTTTGCCGTGCCAGATGATGTATATTCGGTTGAATGTGAGATATGTTCAATCGGGCATACGAAGTCCGATGTCGTTGTCTTTATTTTTATATGTATTATGATGTGATGCGCATGGGCTTAGTAAGTTGGATTAAAGGTCCTCCATTTCGAGGGGTTAAAGAACCTTTACCACAATACTTCGTCGCGCCTTCTATTTCGTTATTCAATTTTCTTTGTATGTTATCTTCTTGCATAATCATGCATCATGTTGCATTGCGCATGGGCTTAGTAAGTCGGATTAAAGGTCCTCCGTTCGAGGGGTTAAGGATCCTTTACCACGATGCTTTGCCGCGTTATTATTTATTAGGTGTCATCTATTCATCCGTTCATGTATGTGTCATGTTGTTTACTGCATTTCGGAGGTCACTTCTATAACCCTATTCGAACGCGTTTCAGAACGCCGCACGAACGCATGTTTTCTGTCTCAGTTTGTTCGAACGTGTTTACTAAGGCTACTCGAACGCGAACCTTATGTTTACCGTTCGAACGCGGATACGAACGCCGCACGAACGCCCATGGTAAACAGACCCTCCTTCATCACATCTCATGCATGGTTACTCATTTTTTCATTTGCCTTTTTGATTGTTCATGTTCTCATTTAGCCATTTATTGTGTTCACAAGATTACATGTTCGTTCCCATGATGTATGTTTACATGATAGTCATCTACTTATGCTTCCGCATTCATCCATTCAACATGTTCATGAAGTTATATGCTCGCCGTTATTCCGATTTGCTTTCATGCGTGATTGTACAATTATTATCTACTGGCATGCCTATGATGGAATGTAATGTGCTTATAATATTGTATGGTAGCCATATTTATCTTTATGCATGCAAATTCGGACATAGATTATATGCAAATAGGTTGTATGCAAACTTAAAAATGTGTTACATGTGAACTTAGATGAACCTTTGATTTATGCATGCGAACTTGGAAATAGATTATCCTTGGAAATATGTTGCTTAGGCTTGGTTAGATTATTGCACAAATCATTTTATTACAAGTGGCATAAGTAAGGGACCATTCTGAACCCAACGGTTTGAGGTATTCCCTTGCGAGGGGTGAGTGCGGCCTTAAATCTCATTTTCCTCAGTTCACACTGGGTGGCGACTCCATTATTCTCCGGTTTAGTCCCCCGCGGGCTACTCCGTACTCCCAACTAGGCTGCAAGCCTAGAACAACATGTGTCGCCCAGTTTCTATGTCCCACAGTCTGGCGACTCCACTGGGATAGAGAATCGGCCCCAAAATATTGTCTTGTAATGTTTGGATTTGTGCTTTAATTGACCGTGTCTATAGTGGGTAAAATGGGGGTTTGATCAAAGACATTTGAAGGCTAGGTAATGGTTTGGTGTCTTCCTTAATTCACTACCTTTCTATAAGGAAAAGCTGTGAAGGCACCTAGATAATCATTTACTTGTAGCCTATTGTGATGGACTAATTTGGATGACCCATTGTTCATTCCTGTCACAAAGCGATAAGAGCCTAAGAGGCTAAGGTACTCAAGAGAGCCTCGCTCCACCCTCCCTCTGGTGAATCTACAATGGGAAATCCATCTGACAGTCAGTCACACACCATAACTCGTTAGCACGTACTGTAAGGTATAAAAAAGGTACGCTCACTTGTTCGCTCGAACCCTTGAGTGGGGAGACCTAGTTATGGGTAATCATTCGCCAGCTAGAGTCTTTGTCTACACTCCTGCAAACCCACACGTAGACCGAAATTGTATGGCCTATAGCAACTATTTCCTTGTGCTTGTGGACCATCCTCATTTGGATGCAGTTGGACTTTTTATCAAAAATGCGAACTTGTTGGGCCATTTAAACTGGGACGAGTTCGTATCCTATGATAATTGGGCCAAAAGCTTCTGAAATGTTGATGGGCCACTCTGTAGAAATTATTTTTGTATGCTTTTGTTTGGGAACATTATCATTTGGATCCATTCGGACCTTTCATCATGGGATATGGGCTTGTTGGGCCATTTAAATTGGGACAAGAATGTATATTATGGTGATCGGGCCAAAAGCTTCCAAAACGCCAATGGGCCATTATATGTTTGTGTTTAGGAACGTTATCATTTGGATATGGTTGGACTTCTTGCCATAAGATGTGAACTTGTTGGGCCATTTAAACTGGGACGAGTTCACTCCTATGACAGTTAGCCTAAAAGCTTCTAAAATGATGATGGGCCGATTTGTGTTAAAATTTTAATAAGTTGATATATCCCTTGTATCACATGCATCTCATTCATCTCATGCATATATATCCTGTTAGCACCCTCTATATCTATAAAAGACATCATAGATTCCTATTGGGTTAGGAAAGAGGGACGGCTCACTAAAAGACCGGTAACAGATATGAGTACATCTGATAACGAGGTATCCCAGATAGATTAGTTGGAAAACGGTCTCACCAAAATTACCGAACAGTTGCAAGCATTGACTACTGTTGTGGCTGGTATGGCTGTACCCCGTGCTGGGGTGGTTATGAGAATATGAGGCGCGAGGAGCCTCTGAATGGGTTGGGGGATGATATTCCCGCTTTTGATGATGATTTGGCAGAGTATGCAACATGCAGAGTGATTGGGTCTCAGGAAGAATTTCAGAAGCTTCGGGATCAGGTTGAAACAGTTACCCACAAAATGAAGGGTAAACATGAAGAGTTGTTAGATTATGAGGCAATGACCTTCGAAGAACAGTTGCCTGCTCAGTTCAAGATGCAAGATATGGCTAAGTTCAACGGGAATGGGGATCCGATGGTTCATCTCCGTCAGTATGTATCAGTTATGAGTTCTGTGGGTTTGACAAAGCGACAGGTGCAGAAGATGTTTGGAATGTCACTCGAGGGGGCACCGGTGGTATGGTATCACAACGTTGAGAAGAAAGTAAGGGAAGATTGGAGGGAATTGGCTGATGCATTCCTGAAACAGTATGTCACGGACTTGGAGATAGATCTGTCACTCCGTGATCTGGAGAACACCAGGCAGAAACCAGAAGAGAGTTTCAAGGAGTATGTAGACCGCTGGAGAAGCCAGCTCTTAAAGATGCAGACCAGGCCCTCAGAGAAGGACCAGATAAAAATGATCATCAATGGTAACAAGCCCTCCATCTATGGGAAGCTAATGATGATGACCTCCATGATTACTGATTTTCGACAGTTGAGGGAAACTGTCATGGATATTGAAGAAGAAGAGGCCAAGAATAGAAAATTCTATGGTTTGAACAGGAGGCCCATTGGGGGACATCGGGAACAAACCCCGTTTCTACTGAGATTGTCGTTATCCGAAACCGGAGATTCTCCAACTTGGGTAGACCTCTGTCCAAGGTATTGGAGAAATTTAAGAGACAAGGACTTCTGAAACCCTTAGAAACCAAACCACTCCCAAACCCTCCAACACCACATCTCAACCTGAGCCAATACTGTCAATTCCACCAACAAAAAGACCACGATAGCGACAACTGTGCCTGACTCCGTCATGAAATCCAAGACCTTATAGACTCCAAAAAGATACCCGACCCTGAAACAGAACGCCCCAACACACACCAGAACCCTTTACCAAATTACCACTCTGTCTCGCCACCAACCTATATGATAAACTCTGGCCTACCCGAGAACCTTGTCCTCAAATCCTTTGACCTCCAAGCCGTTTGCCTTGGGATTTGGGATAGTAACAGCGAAGATGAAACCAAACATGGGAAGAGTTTCTGGGCAGACTTCTCTAGTAGTGATGAAGAAGAAGTGAGAGGTATGACATGCAGTGGGCCTTTCTACAATGATACGACTGAAAAAGGGTAAAGAAATGTTGACTGAAGGAAGGGAAGTGGCAGAAAATAGGGATAATTCTGAGGGAGATACAGTGCTGCGCCAGTTGAAAAAACCCGGGCACATGTCAGCATCTGGGAATTATTGTGTTCATTATAGGAGCACAGGCAGGCTATGGTTGAAGCCTTGAGCAAAAATAGTAGTACCGAAGGATGCTAATCCGGCAATGTTTGTGGGATCAGTACATAAGGAAATTTTGCAGGCAATCACTTTTTCTGAGGAAGAACTCCCGGCTGAAGGGAGAAACCATAATAGACCTTTGTTCATCAGGGCCGAAGTAAAAGGCAAGAGAACGTCATGTGTCATGGTGGATGATGGCTCGTCCATCAATGTGTGCCCGTTGAAGATTTTGACAAAGCTGGGTATGAAAGCAACAGATTTGCACCCTAGGATCCACGCATTCCTCAACTTTTTTGGCAGTGGTCAAAGTAGGCCCAATTAAAGATGAAGTTGAGTTCACGGTGTTGGACATTTCAGCTACTTTCGCTTTATTGCTGGGAAGGCCTTGGTTTCACAAACTTGGGGACGTGCCTTCCACTTTGCATCAGATGATTAAGTTCCCGTATGAGGGAGAGATTGTTACCATCCTAGCTGAGATAGATAATGATGTGGCTGCCTTGGAGATACAGCCTTTCGCGAGGTTTCAGGTATCAGCAACTTTTGAGGAATGGGTGGATCCTAGGGTGGCTATGATCATGGAAAAAAAATGAAGTTTGAGCTGGGTGAAGGTTCAAAATTGCCAGATTTCATGGGACAGACTACTCTGAAGGGTTTGGGATACACATCTGATGAAGAAAAGCCGAAGGTTAAGAAGAAAGGTCTGAAACTGATGGAATGTTTTGTGAAGGTTTCGGGGTATCAAGGGGAGCCTGAACCGATGGAAGTTAATGGGATTGTGGTACCTGGATTTGAGATTTTCCAAGATATGCTGGGTAAGAATCCGATGATGGAAGAAATTGTGAAGAAGGAATAAGAGAATTGTGAGGAAGAACTGATGAAGTTGGAGAGCTTGACACTTGAAGAGGATAAAGAGTCTGAGAATAATCCGATTGCAGAGAAAGAAGTGTCTGTAGAAGATGAGGACATTTATCTTCCTGATTTATTTGAGTGTACCCTCACATTTGTTAGCAATAAAGACAATCATTTCGCTTATTTGCCTGAGTTTATTTCCTCTAACTTGCATTACTTGAGTATATTTGATATCAGCTCCACCAAAATAAATGCATTTAACCTTGGTACACCCTGAGAGTCCTAAGGAAATTCTTATTGCAAATGAAGTTACCGCTGAAGAGCGGGAGAAATTAGAAGAAGTATTGGTCAGATATGCCAAAGTGTTTGCTTGGTCATATTAGGACATGCCTGGAGTAGACAGAAGCATTACCCAACACACAATACCAACTTATCCGAATATGAGGCCGGTGAAACAGAAACTCCGACGGATGAGACCAGATTGGGCTGAGAAAGTCAGAGAGGAAGTTCAGAAACAGATAGATGTGGGGTTCTTGGAAGTAGTAAAGTATCCTGAGTGGTTGGCTAATATTGTGGCGGTGCCGAAGAAAGACGGGAAGGTCAGAATGTGTGTGGACTACAGAGATCTCAACAAGGCTTTCCCGAAAGATGATTTTCCTCTACCGCATATAGACGTACTGGTTGATAGTGCGGCTTTATCTGTTATGTATTCATTTACAGACGGGTTTTCAGGTTACAATCAGGTTCTTATGGCTGAGGAAGATAAACACAAGACTGAATTTGTTACCGAGTGGGGTACTTATTGTTACAAGGTGATGCTGTTTGGGCTCAAGAATACGGGAGCTACGTATCAGCGGATGGCTAATTCATTTTTCCATGACTTGATGCACAAAGAGATTGAAGTGTATGTGGATGACATGATGGTGAAATCAGAGACGAGAGTTGGGCATATTGAAGCATTGTAAAGGTTCATTGAGAGAGTTCACAAATACAACCTACGGCTAAATCCCAAGAAATGTGTGTTTGGGGTGACATCAAGAAAATTGCTCGGACATACAGTGGGAATGGGAGGAATAGAGGTAGACTCTGAAAAGATCAAAGCAATCACAGAAATGCCAGTACCGAAGACTGAGAAGGAAGTCAGAGCATTCTTAGGGAAGATTTAGTACATCAGTCGGTTCATCGCCAAGTTGATGTCGGTATGTGAGCCTATCTTCAAACTGTTGAGAAAAGATCAGCCAGTGAGATGGAATGAACAATGTCAAACAGCCTTCGACAAGATCAGAGAGTACTTGGTAAAGCCGCCTGTATTGAAACCTCCAAGACCGGGCAAACCTTTGATATTTTATTTGGCCATAGAATCAGAAGCACTGGGGGCAATGATGGTACAGGCAGATGAGACAGGGGTAGAACACGCAGTTTATTATCTGAGTAATAAGATGCTCTCGTATGAGGCTCGTTATCAAGAAGTAGAGAAGATCTGTCTAGCATTGGTATGGGCTTCCAGAAAATTGCGGCATTATTTTCAGTCTTACAAGATCCAGGTAGTGGCAAGGAAGAATCCTCTGAAATATCTGCATTCAGTGCCTTCGCTAGTGGGGAAATTGGGCAGATGGTTGGTATTGCTGACAGAGTTTGACATTGAGTATCTCACCACCAAAGTGGTCAAAGGGTGAGCAGTAGCAGAGTTTCTGGCATTGCAACCTGTTGAAGGGGATCAGTATAAGTTTGAATTTCCAGATGAAGAGATCCAAGCAATAACAATTCAGAGATGGAAAATTTATTTTGACGGAGCAGTGAATAATGCCGAGTATGAAGCATGTGCGTTTGGTTTGACTGCATTGATAACCTTGAAGGCCGAGAGTGTGGAAGTCTACGGAGATTCTATGTTGGTAGTCCAGTAGATGCGATGAGAATGGGAATTGAAAGAAGAATGGTTGAAACCTCACCCTTTTCACCTCAGAAAATTGGCACAGGTTATCCCCGATTGTAAGTTTCAGCACTTGCCGAGAGAAGAGAATCAGATTGCAGATGCATTAGCTACACTTGCAGCGACTTGGGAAAATCCAGAAAAGTTAGTGATGAGACCGTTGATACTGACGACAGCAAGCAAACCTGTTTATGAGATAGAGAAAATTTTGAAAATAGAGGTCGACGACGGAAAACCTTGATATCATGACATTCAGAGGTATCTGGAACATTGGGAACTCCCAAAGGGAGCAGGCAGAAAAGACAGAACAGCCATTCAGAAGTTTTCTTCCCAGTATGTGATTTTGAAAGGGGAACTGTACAAGAGGCAAGCAAACGATATTCAGTTGAAGTGTTTGAGAAAAGAAGAGGCTCAGCAGGTAATGGAAGAAGTACACGCCGGGGTATATGGTCCGCACATGAACAGGTTGAATTTGTCCCGCAAGATAGTGAGACAAGGTTTCTACTGGTCGACCATGGAGACAGATTGTGCGAAGATGGTAAAACACTGTCATAATTATCAGGCACACAGTAATTTGAATCATTTGCCGCACACAGAGTTGCACGGGTTGTCAGAGCCGTGGCCTTTCTCAACATGGAGAATTGATATGATTGGAGAGATTCGACCAAATGCATCGAATGGACATCGCTTTATAGTAGTGGTAGTAGACTACTTCTCGAAATGGGTGGAAGCCGAATCATTCCACAATATTACAGCAAAGCAGATGGCAAAATTTATCGCTCGGAATCTCATTTGTCGGTACGGTATGCCGCACTATGTAGTGACAGACAACAGAGTTCAATTCCAGGGAGAAATGAAGGCAATGCTACAGAAATACGGGATAGGCCATCATAAGTCATCACCATATAGGCCGCAGGAAAATAGGGCAGTTGAGGCAGCCAACAAGACTATAAAGACGATTTTAACCAAGATGACAGAAAACTGCAGAGGTTGGGCCGACAAACTTCTGTATGCTTTTGGGGGTACAGAACATCAGTAAGAACAGCAACAGGGGCCACACCTTACTCTTTGGTCTATGGAATGGAAGCAGTATTGCCAGTGGAAGTGGAAATTGTTAGACAGTAATGTCCCATAGCGTCACTATTTTGTAAATGATATTGTATTATTGTACAAAATTAACTATGTAGTAATGAAATTGCCTTTTACCGTTTTGTAATTTATTTACTGAAATATAAATGGTAAAAGTCCCTATGATTAGTTCCGGATTGTGATGATATGAGACAGTATCAATCCATAAGGTTTAATCATTAAATATCCCTAGTCGTAGTATTATCGAGATTGGACATCGATAATGCGGAATAGACTAGTACTACACTTGTGCATGTTGTGAGGGCACAACGGCATAGTTCTCATATATTTAAGTATTGGATACTTATGCAAGTGCGGTAGGAGGTTGTGTTTTACCGATAGTACGGAAAACAGCTTCGCTCTGGATAGACCCCGCGGAGTCCCATTGGTAGTATGTCTGCGTGTCTATGGAGTCCGCTTCAGGGTAGGTGCATATGATCTTAACCTGAGATTTGCATCGCTAGTACTTACGACAATCGGTAAAATTTAGGTTTGGTGGTCCAGGGCTTTAACGAGTTCTGTGTATACCTCTTCTGGGTTTATCGAGAATCATAGTGTACTGGGTGTGATGTCAAGATGGAAGTATCACTTCAGACATATGGAGATGATGATCGCGAGGGATTCAGAACTAGTACTCTATAATGGTTGCAACCATCGGGATAATATGACTAGGTCAGGATTATCCGATTCAAAGAGACTGGTTGCTTGACATCCGATATGTGTTTCGGACGGGGCAGACACTTATCCAGCCCAGCCCTAGCATGTGATCATCCGATACTGGATCTATATACACTATACTACGGTATGCTACGCCTGTTATAGATCTAATATTCCAGTAAGAATATTTCTAGAGAATTGGGTAGGCATGGCGTTTTGCTAGAAGCTAACCATGTCTTGTAAATCGGTAAAAACGTAGTACTTGGTACGTACGTGTTCGAATAGTTCGACAACCGGATTTACTGCCAACATATCTAGAGGTCTCTTGGGTCGCTTCCCGAAGATTCACCGATGACGTATGATTCAAACTCGATTAATCTTGGATAATTACGGAGAGACTTTATCTGGATAAAGTACTGTATAAAGAGAGAGAACGATTAATTTAGAATTAATCGTAAAATTATTATATTCGATATAATAAACGGAATTCGATTTCGACGCGAAATTGAAATTAGATTTTAATTCGGGCAAATGAATTAATTTAGAATTAATTCGTTAGCGACGTAAATAATAATTTCGCTAGGCGCAATTATTTATTTAAATTCGATTTAATTAACGTCGCGACGTAAGCTCGATATTTCGGAAATATCGAACCCGAACGCGTGAGTGCAAGTGGGCCCACTTTCATTTGGAAACGTGTGGGGCCCACATGACACTTGTCATTATTTGTATTTTTTAATCAAGATGCAATGCATGAAGATAGTGTACAAAGCACTCAAAGATAATGCATGGAAATTGAGTGTTAGACACTCTAAGTCTTTGCATGGTTTGTGTTATATTTATATTATTATTTAATATAATTATAACATAAATATAAATTGATTTTTGAGACAAAAATCAATGACTTCTCTCCCTCTCTAATTACCGAAACTGTGACAGTTTCTTGGCTCTCCATTTTCAGGTTTTTGTTGCAAAAGCTTGAAGAATTTGTGTTTGTTTGGAACATAAAGAACACATCTTTGGCTAGCACCATCAAGGGATCATACAAGGTGTTATGGGAAACTCATCTTAGAGCTTGGAAGGATCAACTAAAGCTTGGAGCTTCTCTTACTGCTTGGCCGAATTCCCCACTGCACAAAGGAGCAATTTTCGCTTCATCCATAGCATCCACATTTGGCTTTTGTGAGTATTGTTTCCGCCATTACTTCAATCTAGTTCATTCTTATATATATCTTGCTTATTTTTGATCTTGGAATATGGTTATTAGATTTCCAACAGAAATACAGTCTATGAGGGTATTAGCAGTGGCAAAGTTACCGGAACAAGAATGGGCCGCACAGAGGTTTGATCAGTTAGCACTGCTGGATGAGAAAAACGAAGGCTTTGTATCACATGCAGTTGTATCAGAAGAGACTAGCCCGAGCATTCAACAAGAAAGTACGTCCCACCAAGATCAGAAAGGGTGATTGGGTACTTAAGCAGTCGAGGCCGTCGACAAGAGATCCGAGAGGAAAGTTCAGACCTAACTGGGAATGACCTTACATAGTGCAGAAAGTAATGGGAAATTGAGCAGTGAGACTATCAGTCTTGGAAGGAAATGAGTTCACCGAGCCGATCAACGTAGACAGATTGAAGCAGTATTTTTCCTAAGGGAGAGAAGACTGAGCAGTCATCAGGAAGATTGAAAAAAGACCTAACCCAACGGAATAAGAAAATCATTCGTGCATGCATACACGTAACATACCTTGCATTCTCTTCGTGTTTGTTTTGTTTTGTGTTCGCAGGTTCGAAGAGGAAAAGAGGAAGTGGCAGAGATGAGCCAATCAAAAGCAACGTCAGCGCAGTTTCAGATTTGGGGATGAGTCCCAGGGGGCGAGGCCCACATCAGCAGTTTTGGGGATGTGTCCCAGGGTTATAACCCACATCATCAGCAGTTTTGGGGATGCGTCCCAGGGTTGTAACCCACGTCATCAGCAGTTTTGGGGATGCGTCCCAGGGTTGTAACCAATATCACCTGGAGTTTCAAGGATGTGTCCCAGGGTCGTGACCCACATTGGCAACGTTATCGGGATGCGTCCTAGGGTCGAGGCCCCCGTTGTCGGTTGCAGTTATTGGGATGCGTCCCAGGGTCGTTAGCCCCCTGTATCGTTAGTTTTGGGATGCGTCCCAGGGTCGAGGCCCATATTTTGTCAGTGGTATTGGGATACGTCCTAGGGTCGAGGCCCCCGTTGTCGGTTGCAGGATGCGTCCTAGGATCGAGGTCCACTGTAGCATCAACTCAGTTCGAGGCAGCTGGCGAGCCAGGTAAGTGAAAATGCATTGCATAACTTTGATAGGATTGTTCAAAGTCACACACTGCACAAGTCCCATCAAAGTGGGGGCGACTGTAGGCACTGTATTTTTGCATGTGAGTCCCTATGATGAGTCTCATTTGGAGACACTACCTTTTAAGTCACGGAAGTCGAGGGAAACAGACGTCAGAAGGGGAAATAAAGAATAGGCATGTCATTAGATTCATTTCACAAGTTCACTGTTTTCGTTCGTGATGCGTTCGTTACTTCTTTCGAACGTCAGGCAGATTACGGGCGTTCGTGTAGCATTCGAAGAGGCGTTCAAACGGCGTCGGTATTTCTGGTTTTGCTGCTAGCCTCACACCCAAGCCCAATTAGCCCACCAAAGCCCATAAAACACATCCAAATTAATAAAACACATATTTAACACATGGTGAAATTAAATAAAATATTAATTAATCATTTGCCTAATTAAAATAAATCAACAAATTATATTCCAATCAAGAATATTTTTATTCCTAATTAAAATAATTGTATTCCTAACTTAAATAATATCATGCCTAAACAATACAAATTAAATATATTGACTTCCTAAATTGAACTAATTTTGTCCCCCCTCAATCTTTTGTTTTCCTTGTTTGAAACAAAATCATATCCAAATTAAATGCCAAATCTCTTTCCTTGTCAAGCAAAAAGTAGCCCTACCCCCTTTGCCTATAAAAAACCAACCTCTCCCAACCCTTGCATCCTCTAGCTCATACGCATACAGCAAGAAAAAAAAGAGCCTATTGATTCACGCATACAGCAAGCAAATATTTCTCTTCTCCTGCTACACCCTTAGCCGAAAATCACAGCCCCATAAACCCCTTCATTGCCGAAAACATTACAACCTCAAACACCACCGAAACAGCCCCTATACATCATCACACATCACCGAAAAATAGCCCCTAAATCACCTAAACCAGTGACTAAAAAACTGCACTTTTAATCCCTAAAATAATAACTAAAAAACTGCACTTAAAGCCTTTAAAAACACCCAAATCGTAGCTTAAAACACCAAAAGCAGTGACCAACATACAGCAGAAATACAGCAGCAAAGCAGCAGCGAAATGGAGCAAAAATAGTAGCATGAGCAGCGAAACAACGAGGAAAAATGCAAACCAGTGAACCAGAAAAGTTACGGAGTTTTCCCCTTTCCGATCACCGTGAAACGCGAGTCCGAAAGTTGACATAAAAGGTTAGACCTGAGGGTACTTTTCACATCTATTTTTATTTTTTATTGAATCTTATTTGCATGAGTTTCGTGGGATGATGTGTGTTGTGGCCCTTGAATAAATAGAAAATGCGTGTATTGTGAAATGGTGTATGTGCGGCCTTTGAGTAAAACGGAAAATGTGTCGCCTCTTGTGGTATATAGGATGGAAACCCGGACATAAATTTCATAGCCGATTCCGAATGGACGGTAGTATGATCTTTACTCGGGATATAACTCCACGTACCACTTGAGTAAACGGCGCATATTTCGTTTTATGTTGTTTTGATTTGTTTATTATTCGCTACTTGATTTCCGCATGTTATTTGTTTATGTAATGATGAGATAAAGCGCATGGGCTTAGTAAGTGGGATTAAAGGTCCTCTAAGTAAAGGGGTTAAAATCCTTTGCCACGATGCTTTGCCGCGCCGGATGATGTATATTCGGTTGAATGTGAGATATGTTCAATCGGGTATACGAAGTCCGATATTGTTGTCTTTATTTCTTATATGCATCATGCTATTAGCGTATGGGCTTAGTAAGTGCGATTAAAGGTCCTATATTTTGAGAGGTTAAAATCCTTTATCATGATGCTTTGTCGCGCCAGATAAGTATATTCGATTGGATGTGAGATATGTTCAATCAGATACACGAAGTCCGATATCATTGTCTTTACTTTTTATATATGTATTGTGTGTTTTGCGCATGGACCTAGTAAGTGCGATTAAAGGTCCTCTATTTTGAGAGGTTAAAATCCTTTACCACGATACTTTGCCGCGCCAGATGATGTATTTCGGTTGAATGTGAGATATGTTCATCGGGTATACGAAGTCCGATATCGTTGTCTTTATTTTTATATGCATTATGGTTTGATGCACATGGGCTTAGTAAGTTGGATTAAAGGTCATCCATTTCGAGGGGTTAAAGAACCTTTACCATAATATTTCACCGCGCCTTCTATTTCGTTATTCGCTTTTCTTTGTATGTCATCTTCTTGCATAATCATGCATCATGTTGCATTGCGCATGGGCTTAGTAAGTCGGATTAAAGGTCCTCCATTTCGAAGTGTTAAAGATCCTTTACCACGATGCTTTGCCGCGCCTTTTAGCCCGTTATTATTTATTAGGTGTCATCTATTCATCCGTTCACGTATGTGTCATGTTGTTTACTGCATTTTGGAGGTCACTACTGTAACCCCATTCGAACGCGTTTCAGAACGCCGCACGAACGCATGTTTTCTGTCTCAGTTCGTTCGAACGCGTTTACGAACGCTACTTGAACGTGAACCTTATGTTTACCGTTCGAACGCGGCTACGAACGCCCACGGTAAACAGACCATTCTTCATCACATCTCATGCATGGTTACTCATTTTGTCATTTGCCTTTTTGATTGTTCATGTTCTCGTTTAGCCATTTATTGTGTGCACAAGATTACATGTTCGTTCCCATGATGTATGTTTACATGATAGTCATCTACTTATGCTTCCGCATTTATCCATTCAACATGATCATGAAGTTATATGCTCGCCGTTATTCCGATTTGCTTTCATGCGTGATTGTACAATTATTATGTACTGGCATGTCTATGATGGAATGTAATGTGCTTATAACATTGTATGCTAGCCATATTTATCTTTATGCATGCAAATTCGGACATAGATTATATGCTAATAGGTTGTATGCAAACTTAAAAATGTGTTACATGTGAACTTAGATGAACCTTTGATTTATGCATGCGAACTTGGAAATAGATTATCCTTGAAAATATGTTGCTTAGGCTTGGTTAGATTGTTGCACAAATCATTTTATTACAAGTGGCATAAGTAAGGGACCATTCCGAACCCAACGGTTTGAGGTCTTCCCTTGCGAGAGGTGAGTGCGGCCTTAAATCTCATTTTCCCGGTTCACACCGGGTGGCGACTCCATTATTCTCCGGTTTAGTCCCCGCGGGCTACTCCGTACTCCCAACTAGGCCGCGAGCCTAGAACAGCATGCGTCGCCCAGTTTCTGTGTCCCACAATGACCTTATTTTTAGAACTCGCCTAATATCTTGAAAGTTAAAGGAAACTTGGGGCCGGTATCAATCATTGAATTTTCCGAAGTTACAATTCACATTGTTAAAAAATGAAAGATACCAACCGACAAGAAATATAATATATATTAATAATTAAGGATGAGGAGTGTAATGTATATTCTTATGAACTACCTTGCACTTTCCGCTCTCGCGGTTCTATAAATCCTATCAATGCCAATTGCTTCATTGCCAGATGCTAACATTTAGATGAAAAAACCTTTTTCTTAAGCAAAACTTCAAATATAATAATGTACAGGAAATTGTATAAATCAACTCAACTGGAAGAACTAATTTTAGGATTATCTATAGCAACAACACTAGCTCTTGTCAAACTTCCTTATGAAAAGATTGATGGAAGTCTAGTTCCAACAATCATCTTCAAAAATAAGCCTGGCTTGTTCCATGCCTTTGTCTTAGCTCTCAATTTTTCATTTTTCGGAGCTGTTTTGACAATCTCACTTCGTGAAAAGCATGCAAGGATCGCCAGGTATCCCCTCACTCTCGCTGTTGTTTCTATGGCAGCGGCATTAGCCATACTGACATGCTTAGTAGTTCCGACGAGTTTCAATTCCTTAACATAGCTTGTAGCTTCGTCTGCTACTCTGGTAATAATCTGCAAGTCTGAGCCACCGAAAAAGCGCCCTTAATTATTTGTAATTTTATTTTCGGTCCATCAGTGTGTTGAATGATATAGCTAGTTCTTTGAAAAGAACTCAATCATAACTCAAAACATGTATGCAATTACACACTTTATGACTGCTCTGTAACAAAAGAACGCATGGTAAATAAAGATGATGATGACGTTGGAGGTTTTTTTTTTTTTTTTTTTTTTAAAAAATTTTTTATAATGGGCGAATATCATTATTAAGCTAGATATTTAGCCACCGCTAGCAAAACGAATCCTCCACACTGTCCATTATCATAATTTATTCAATAAAACCTCATGGAGGAAAATCATGGTTACAATAACTGAAACAACATAATAAATGTAAGTATTTACATGCTAAAATGAGGTAATCTCCACAAATCAGCGCATAGGATACCCCTAAGGGAGCATGGTAAATTACTCGATGAAATTGAAGTATCACCAGCCCCATGTTTTCCAAAATGTCTGCAGCTCCATTGTCCTCCCACAGAATATGATTAAATTGGAAAAATAGCCATTCCAAAGCTTTTAATACTATTGGCGTATTTACGGTTTTACCAGTATCACAACGGAGCATGAAAAAATCGAATTTTTCAATTTCAAATTTTTTTCTTTAGACTATTTATTTTAATATTAAATCCCAAAATCAAATTTAGAAATGTTTAAAATACCCCTTAGCCAAAATTACCAAAATATGCAAACTTATGTATTTTTCTCATTTTAGTCCAAAAGTGAAAAATTACACATTTAAGTGTTTCCAAAACAATACCAAAATGATTAGTATACTTTTAATATACTTAATTACATCTATAACATCGTGTGTGTGTGTGTATTGTTGGACAGTTATGACCCATAGCATCACTATTTGTACAGATCATGGTGTTGTTGTACAAATTAACTATGTGACAAAGGAAATTGCTCTTTTATCATTTGTAATTAGATTAACAAGATTTATAAATGATAGAAGGTCCATATGATTAGTTCCAGATTGATAAGATATGAGACATTATCAATCCATAAAGGTTTAATCATTAAATATCCCTTGTCGTAGTATTATCGAGACTGGACATCGATAATGCGGAATAGACTAGTATTACACTTGTGCGCGTTGTGGGAGCATAACGGCATAGTTCTCATATATTTGGGTATAGGATACTCATGCAAATGTAATAGGAGGTGTGTTTACCGATGGTACGGAAATAGCTTCCCTCTGGATTGACCCCTCAGAATTCCATTTGTAGTATGACTATGTGTCTATGGACGTCCGAATCAGGGTAGGTGTATTTGGTCTTAACCTGAGACTTGCACCGCTAATACTTGCGACAATCAATATAGTTTGGTTTTGGTCGTCCAGGGCTTTAACAGGTTCTGTGTACGCCTCTTCTGGGTATATTGAGAATTGTAGTGTATTAGGTGTGATGTCGAGATGGAAGTATCACTCCAGTCATAGTGGAGATGATGATCACGTAGGATAGGGAACTGGTTCTCTTATGTACTGCAGTCATCGGGATAATATGACTAGGTCATGATTATCCGATATAGAGACTAGTTACCAGATATCTGATATGTGCTTCGTACGGGGCAGACACATTTACAGCCCCAGGCCTTGCACGTGACATCCGATGCTGGATCGAAATACGCAATACTACGTATACTAAGCCTGATATAGATAACATATTTCAGTAAGAATATTTCTAGAGAATTTGGTAGGCATGATGCTTTGCTAGAAGCCAACCATGTCTTGTAAATCGGTAAAAACGTAGTACTAGGTACTTACGTGTTCGGATAGTCCGACGACCGGATTTACTGCCAACATATCCGGGGATCTCATTGGGGTCACTTCCCGAAGATTCACCGATGACGTATGACTCGTACTTCATTAATCTGATTAATTAGATGAGAGAGAAAATTAATCTGGGATTAATTACTGAGATATTTTATCTGGGATAAAATATCATTTAAAGAGAGAGAGAACGATTAATTTGGAATTAATCGATAAAATAATATATTCGATATATTATACGAAATTGGATTTCGACGCGGAATTAAAATTAGATTTTAATTCGGGCGAACGAGTTAATTTAGAATTAATTCGTTTGTGACGTGAAATAATTTTGTTAGGCATAATATTTAATTATGTCGCAACGGAAAATTCGTTAATTTGGAATTAGCGAACCCGAGCCCGGGAGTGTTTGCGGGCACACTCGCATTTCGAATTCAAGTGCGGCCCATAAGTCATATCAAGCGTCAAATCCCTAGTCAATCGATTGATGTGATGTCTAGTCACTTTGAGTGATTTGACAACTTGTCATGAGTGATGTGAATAGTGATGGAAGTGGTTGGCTTTAATGCCTTGACTTTTTGAAAGTTGTAAATGGTATATGTTTTAATTGATTTTGGAAATAAATTAACCTAACAACCAGAAACATATTTTCTTCTCTCTCTTTCTTCTCCCCTACCTCTCGGCCTTGGGCCATCTTCTTCCATAAAATTTCTGATTTTGCCGTGAAATGAAGGAGAAGCTTAGGAAGTTTTGTGGCAAAATTTCCGGAGTGCTAGCACGCTTTAGGAGTCTTGCGAAGGGGATAGGGAACCACACCCGTGAGCATGGAATCACATCAAATAAAGCTTCGAGCTTGAAGATCTTTCCATGGCCGAAAATTGGAGAGCAAATAAAGTCCACTGCCGTGAACACCATGGAGGGGAGCTTGAAGATTTTGTTCCTCGCATCACAATCCGATCAATGTAAGTATGATTCTGCCATTCTTCATTGTTGTATTCACATGTGTTTCATTGCTTAAATTGATTATTGGGACCTAATAGAAACCCAACAATGGTATCAGAGCCATTTTGAGCATGAAACTTTATTAGGGTAAAATTTGGGCAAAATTGAGTTGAGCATGTTTGAGTGAAAATGATTGTTTGAGTATGCTTAAATTATGATAACATGGTGTTATGCATTGTCAATTTGATAAAAATCGAATCGGATAATTTTTCCCCAAATCACATGGCTTAGCCGAAAATTCATATTACCCTGAAGTCATGGTATTTTGTGTTTTTGATCATTGGATGAGTTGGAAAACATTGGGTAATGTTAATTTGAGATTTAATTTTGAATTGGACAAATTACCCTAATTGCCATGAATGAATAACATGGAAAATGACTTATTTTTTTGATTCAAATATGTTGGACATATGTTGATGATAATGAGCATAATTAATTGTACAAATTTATGTTTGGAAATGTTAATTTAGGTAATTAATTATGGCATACACTTTAGTTAATTAAGTTATGAAATTTGGAATTTGGTAATTTAATTAATTGGGCCTATTTTGGAAATTGGGCTTGAAAAGTTGTAATTGGGCTTAATGGCTTGGTTGTAGCAAGTTTGGTTAGACTAATTGGTTGGATCCAATTGGGCCCAAAACCATATCCATAAAGTCCAATTATGACTTAATGGACCTCTAATTTTAATTGGGCCTAATGGGCCTAAATTGGTTACTTGGCAAATAAGGGTGATTCCTTAAATGGGCTTTGGTATTTGGGTTTGACCCATATTGACCAAAAGTCCATGCCTTAAGAAATTAATTAAAGCCCATTGGAATTTAAATTAAATTGACATTGGATGTTAATCGGGCTTGGAGACCCGTAACGATTAGATTTGGAATCTAAGTCGTAAAGGTTCGTTAATAAAGTGTAATATTTAATTTGGAATTAAATAGATGAATTAGTATTAAATACAAATTAAATTGGATTTAATGTTGTAGTTTAATTTAATTCAAGAATTCAAACTTTGAGTACTTATTCGCAAAACGAGTTGGACTCGCGCAAAATCAAATCGTTGTTTGAACATTGGATGGTCATTAAATTCAGATTATTAATTGGATTAGATTGATTGATAACATGCTTGTGTGAATACATGGTTGCGATGTATGAATAATGTATATCAGATGGATATTAGATGGGTGAGGCAATTTTGGAAATTGTTGTAATAAATTTAGAATTTATTAATTGGACCTGCGTGTCCAGCCTATTACCTCCTTATCTTTGTATTTCTCTTCTCACATATTCCCCTCAATGTAAATGATGTTTCTTTAGAAGTGTTATGTAATCGGGTAGAAGTAATACTTGTACTAGCGGGAGAGAGGAAATTGAGAGATTTGTTCTAGGAACAATGTGTTAAGTATCCATCCGCATATCATTATTATATTTATTTATATGGGCCTTATTATGTGTTTAGAATGCATGTTTAAGGGTGTATGATGATGAGACCTTAACAAAGATGATTAATTGGTTGCCAATTATACGCGAAAAACCCCCACTACATATTAAGCGTTTTTCCTTCCATTGAGTGATTCTTACTCAAGATCCAAGACTGGCATTGGTTTGTTGGCCAAAGTCAAGACCTTTGTCCGTCGAGGATGTGTTTGAATCATGAAGGCTTTGTTCCATATTGGTGTCTTGTCCAAGTTGTGTGATTTGTTGGACAAAGTCAAGATCACTTCTTGTCCATTGACATTGATTACGAAGCTTTCCATGGTCAATGGGTTCCGCTTAACTGGGATCAATAAGTTTCTTGTGCCAAAGCCAAGGCTTAGTTGATTCAGAGGAAAAAGGTTAGGCAATATATTGGATATATTGGCATATATAAGATATATGTTTCGGACTTGGATGTCCACCTACTGGATCTAGGAATTGGATGAGATCCAATTGATCTTAGAGATCTACCTAGTTAATTATCATACAATTTGTTGGCCAAAGTCAAGATTGGCTGTTATTTAACGGGATCCTAGCCCACTAGGAAATAAGATTTCCCGAGTACTCCACAGAGGGTTAGAGGCTCGCCGAAAAATAGTGGGAGGCAAGTATTAAATTTTCAATATTCGTTTAGTTACTTGCCATACGCGCTCATTTCAATATTTTCGTCAAATAAATTATTTATTAGTTGGACTAATATTTAATCGTTGTTTTAATTAAACAGTTGGACTGTATTCAAACTATTTCATTTATAGTTGATTATATAATTGGATTATAGTAATCAATATATTTGAATTAACCATTTCAATAAACAGTTGATTTTATAATTGAATTATAGTAATCAATATAATTGAATTTAACCAATTAAATTATAGTTGATTATATAGTTGGACTATAGTAATCATTATAATGAATAGTACCTAAATTCGTTGATTAAATAGTTGGACTATTAGAATCATGATAATTGAAAGATTAGTGTTTAAAACATAATCCTGGGTGAAAATGTATTTAAACGAATTTAATTTTCAAATTGGGAATAAAATTTCAGGATAGTCCTGAAAACTAAGAAGTTACTTTATTTGATAAAATAACATCTTAGGCCTAAGCCCAGAGTTAAGCAAATAGTAGAACATGATATTTGGAATATTCATGTGATGATAACTTCAGTGTTTAATCCAATAAGCTTGCCAAATAGACTCCTTAATTTCTTAATCAGAAATAAGGATTAGATCCCTATAGTATGATAATGAAATTGAAAGATCTTCATAGATATATATTTAGATCTTAGAAGTACTAAATTGCAATAGTAAACTCTTGGAGAGTTAATGGTTATACTCAAGGAGACAAAGCCAGAGTTTGCAATAAGGCAAGAAGCGCAAAGCGCACCTTACTTTGACATTCCGGAAGGCCAAGGCTTGGCCGAAAGCTTCTGGGGTGTAAAAAAGGGCAAAGGCAAAATCATTATAATCTTCTAGGAAGACAAAGGACATATCCCAAGATGTCGGCCTAAACTGTGGCAAACGGGGTCACTGAAGCATGACTGCCGTATGGACAAGGCAGACATGAAGGAATTGAAGATGGGCAAGGCTCCGACTTCAAATATGTTTGTTATAAACATGTTCACTACTAGTATTAAAATCGATTTTAGATACTGAGTGTGGTACATAAATATGTACTGTTGTGCAGAATCTGCTGTAAGCAGGATACTGACTTCATATGAGATTGATCTACGAATAGGTAACGGGACGAAAGTCACTGTTTTAACCTTAGAAACCTAAGTTTAGGAACTACCCTTTAGGTTTGTACTTAAATTAGGAAACTGTTAAAATGTAACTAGTTTGACTAGATACATTATCTCTATATCAGGGTTTAACCCATTGCGGGGGTATACCTTTATATTCTAGAACACTAAAGTATTTTATTTTAAAAAGATGATATTGAGATAAACACATTAGATGTTAATAACAGTATTTATATTTTGAATATAAATAAATTTCAAACGTAAAACATGACAAACAAATAGCTCAAACTGAATAAATCAGTTGAGACTTATATGTGGCATTATTGTCTGGGACATAACTAACAAGACTCGTATATCCACACTTTCGAAGAGTGGGTACTAGGAAAAATTTGATTCTATTCAAATGATGTCTACGAATCTAGTTTATTGGGCAAAGTTCCTAAATTACTTTTTACTTGGTAAAAGTGCAAGTGCCACCGATCTGTTAGCCCTTGTCCATAGTGACATAAGTGGGCCCATATCTAGATAGGCTATAGGTGGATATGAATGTTTCGTGACCTTTACGGATGTGCATCGCGTTATGGTTATGTGTTTCTTTTGAAACACGAATCAGAAATTTTTGATGAAATCAAAGAGTTTCCACACGAAGTAGACAAACAGATCGGCTGAAGTATTAAACCATCACGGTTAGACAATGATGAAAATACTTAAGCAATAAGTTTCTCAAATACTTGAAAGAGTATAGTATTCTTTGCAATTTGTATTTCAAAGATCTAAAATAGATCCATGAAAATCCTTCAATTTCATTATCATACTTTAAGGATCTAATCCTTAGTTCTGATTCAGAAATTAAGGAGTCTACTTGACAAGTATAATGGATTAAGCACTGAAATTTAGATTACATGATATTCCAAATATCATGTCCACTTATTTGCTTAACTCTTGCTTAGGCTTAATATATTATTTTATCAAATAAAATAACTTATTATTTTCCAGGACCATCCTGAAATTATTCCCAATTTGAAAATTAAAGTCGTTTAAATACATTTTCACCCAGGATTATGTTTTAAACACTAATCTTTCAATTATATCTTGATTCTAATAGTCCAACTATTTAATCAACGATTTGTGGTACTATGTATTATATTGATTATTATAGTCCAACTATATAATCAAATATAATTTAAATTAATTAACCTCAATTACATTGATTACTATAATCTAATTATAAAATCAACTGTAAATTGAAATTAATTAATTCAAATATATTGATAATTATAATCCAATTATATAATCAACTATAATACAGTCCAACTGTTAATTAAAACAACAATTTAAATATTAGTCCAACTAACATTTCATCTAACGACGAAATAATTTGTGATTGAGCGCGTATGGCAAGTAATTGAACGAATATTGCAAATTCAATTCTTGCCTCCCACTATTTTTCGGCGAGCCTCTAACCCTATGTCGAGTACTTGGGAAACCGCGTTTCCTAGTGGGCTAGGATCCTGTTAAATATCACACAATCTTGACTTTGGCCAACAAATTGTATCATAATTAACTAGGTAGATCTCTAAGATCAATTGGGTCCAATCCAATTCCTAGATCCGGTAGGGGGACATCCAAGTCCGAAACATATATCTTATATATGCCAATACATCTAATGTATTACCTAACCTTTTTCCTCTGAATCAACTAAGCCTTTGCTTTGGCACAACAAACTTAGTGATCCCAGTCAAGCGTGACCCATTGACCATGGAAAGCTTCGTAATCAATGTCGATGGACAAGAAGTGGTCTTGACTTTGGCCAACAAACCACAACTTGGACAAGACACCGATATGGAACAAAGCCTTCGTGATTCAAACACATCTTCGACAGACAAAGGCCTTGACTTTGGCCAACAAACCAATGCTGTCTCGGATCTTGAGTGAGAATCACTCAATGGAAGGAAAGACGCTAAATATTTAGCGAGGGTTTTTCGCGTGCAAATTGGCAACCAATTTATTATCTTTGTTAAGGTCTCATCATCATACACCCTTAAGCATGCATTCTAAATACATAATAAAACGAGTATGTAAAAGTAATAGTGATATGCGGATGGATACCTTACATTGATCCTAGATCAAATCTCTCTCTTTCTCTCTCCAGCTAGCACATGTATTACTTCTACCCGTTACACTACACTTCTAAAGAAACCTCATTTACATTGAGGGGAATATGTGAAAAGAGAATACAAAGAAATAGGAGATAAGGCTGGACTCGCATGTCCAATTAATAAATCAAATTTATTACAATTTCCAAAATTGCCCCACCCGACTAATATCCATCTGATATACATTATTCATGCATCGCAACCATGTATTCACACAAGCATGTTATCAATCAATCTAATCAAATTAATTAATCTGATAATTAGTGATCATCCAATGTTCAAACAACGATTTGATTTTGTTCGAGTCAAACTCGTTTTGCGAATAAGTACTCAAAGTACGAATTCTCGAATTAATTAAATTACATAATTAAATCCAATTTAATACGCATTTAATTCTAATTCACTATTTAATTCCAAATTAAATATTACACTTTATTAAATAAACCTTTACGACTTAAATTTCGAATTTAATCGTTACGGGTCTCAAAGCTCGATTAATATCCAATATTAATTTAATTAAAGTCCAATGGGCTTTTAATTAATTTCTTCAAGGCGTGGACTTTTGGTCAACTCGGGTCAAACCGAATAACCAAAATCCAATCCGGGAGTTACCTCATAAGCCCAAAATCAAATTTGGCCCATTAGGCCCAATTAAACTTTAAAGGTTCATTAGTCGCATTAGGGCCTTTGGATGCGGTTTTGAGCCTAATTGGATCCAACCAATTTCGCCTAAACCCAACTTTGTACAACAAAGCCCAACAAGCCCATAACAACTTTAAAAGCCCAAATCCAATTTAAGGCCCAATTTAATTAAATTTCAAAATTCAATTTTTCAATTCAATTAAATAAAGTTGTATAGCATTATCAATTACCCAAATCAATATTTCCAAAACACCAAATTTGTACAATTAATCATGCTTATCATCAATGAATCATGTCCAACATAATTTGATCAAAATCAAACCCAATTAACACATGCTAAAGTCTCGGCCAAAAGGGAAAAATATGCCCAAATCAAATTCAATCCAATTGAACCAAATTCAACATAAATTCAACATCCCCAAATGATTTCCAACACATCCAATGTTCAAAAATCAAAATTCCAAGACAATTTTAGGGTTCTAATTTTCGGCCAACATAAGCCAAATTGGGGAATTTGTTCCAACCAAATTTCTTCAAATTGATCTAATCAATCATCAATTAACATCAGTTAAACATATTCATCAATCCAATGTCATCAAATAATGCCCAAATTTGTTTGCCCAATTTTAGCCCTAAAATCAAGATACCATTGTTGAGTTTAAATCAAGTCCCAAGATCATAGATTAAGCATGAAACAAGTGTAAATACAAACATAGGAGGTGCAGAAAACTCACAATGAACGGATTTGATGCATGTGGTGATGAACCAAAAAACGCACTGCATCCTCTGTCAAGCTCGGCAGTGGGCTGAGTAATGGGTGGACTGCACGGTGATGGCTTGTCTTCTCCTCCAAGAATCGGCCATGGATGTCCTTTGAAGCTCCAAGATTTTGTTGATTCCATGCTCATGAAAACACTTCCCTATCACCTTGGTATATCTCCAATGGTGTGCTAGCACTTGTGATGTTCTTTTCCACAAAAAAACATCACTCACCTTCTTGCCATTTTCGGTCAAAACCAGAAGGAAAAATAGAAGAAATGGCAGTGAAGCCGAGAGAGAAGGAATGACGATTTTTTTTTGCTCCAAAATAGGTGAAAATCGTGTACTGAAAAGAGAGGAGGGAAAAGAAAAAATGTAATAGGCTTATTAATTTCTAAAATTAATCAACATTTACAATTTTTGAATTTCCATAAAGCAAGCATTAAATGCTTGTCAATCAATTCACAAATCAACTCACATCAATCACTCAAATTTCAAATCACTCAAAGTGACATGTGATTTGACGCTTGATGTGACTTGCGATTTGACGCTCGATTTGACTTACGTGCCGCACTCGAATTCGAAATGCGAATGCGCTCGCAAATAATCCCAGGCTCGAGTTCGCTAATTCCAAATTAACGAATTTTCCATTGCGTCGTAATTTAAATGATTACGCCTAGCGAAATCACTATTCACGTCGCCAACGAATTAATTCTAAATTCATTCGTTCGCCCGAATTAAAATCTAATTTTAATTCCTTGTCGAAATCCAATTCGTATAATATATCAAATATATTATTTTACAGATTAATTCCAAATTAATCGTTCTCTCTCTTTAATTGATATTTTATCCCAGATAAAATATCTCCGCAATTAATCCCAGATTCATTTTCTCTATCATTAAATTAATCCCAGATTAATTAAAGTGCGAGTCATGAGATCTCTATCATCGGTGAATCTTCGGGGAGCGACCCATGAGATCTCTAGATATGTTGGCAGTAAATCGGGTCGTCGGACTATCCGAACACGTAAGTACCTCGTACTACGTTTACACTAATTCACAAGACAAGGTTGGCTTCTAGCAAAGCGCCATGCCTACCAAATTCTCCAGAAATATGCTTACAGGAATAAGGGATCTATATCAGGCGTAGTATACGTGGTATTGTGTATTTCGATCCAGTATCGGATGATCACGTGCTAGGCCTGGGGCTGGAATTGTGTCTGCCCCGTATGAAACACATATCGGATGTCTGGTAACTAGTCTCTATATCGGATAACTATGACCTAGTCATATTATCCCGATGACTGCAATACTTAAGAGAACCAGTACCGTATCCTACGTGACCATCATCTCCATATGACTGGAGTGACACTTCCGTCTTAACATCACACCCAACACACTACGATTCTCAATATACCCAGTATTGGCATACACTGAACCGGTTAAAGCCCTGGACGACCTCAAGCAAAGTATATTGATTGTCGCAAGTATTAGCGGTGCAATCTCAGGTTAAGACCAAATACACCTACCCTGATTTCGGACTTCCCAGACACATAGTCATACTACCAATGGAATTCCGAAGGGGTCTATCCAGAGCGAAGCTGTTTCCCGTACCATCGGTAAAACATAACCTCCTATTACACTTGCATGAGTATCCTATACCCAAATATATGAGAATTATGAGGGTGTGCCCTCACAGCGCTCACAAGTGTAATACTAGTCTTTTACGTAATTATCGATGTCCAATCTCGATAATACTCTGACTAGGGATATTTAATGATTTATCCTTCGTGGACTGATACTGTCTCATATCATTCTCAGTCCAGGAACAAATCATATGGACCTCCTATCATTTATACATCTAGGTGATCTAATCACAAATGATAAGAGTGCAATCTCTTTTGTCACATAGTTAATTTGTACAACAACACAATGATCTGTACAAATAGTGACACTATGGGTCATAATTGTCCAACAGCACTGAGCTACCAATTTCCTTCACGGGATACGCATTGAACAGTGCAATACTTATTCTTAATAAGGTTCCGTCAAAGTCTGTTGGACAGACTCCATATGAAATATGTACAGGAAAGAAATCGGGTTTCTCACTGCTGAAGATTTGGGAATGCTGGCCATATATTTGGATGATACCAAACTACAACCCAAATTGGATAAGTGCCCATTTGTAATTAGTTATCCAAAGGAAACTAATTCCACAAATCACAAGAGAACAAAGATATTTGTTGCTCTCCATGCGGTTTTCCTAAGAGGAATACCTAAATGCAGTGGTAAGTGGGAAGAAAGTAGAACTCGATGAAAATCAGAGTAATACTGTTCCTATTACCGATCCCTTAACGGAACACGAACAGTTCATCAGGGATGAATCTGTACCATAATCTTCTAATACACAAGAACCGCGTAGGTCAGAGAGTCAGAAAACAACCTAAGAGGTATGAGTTTCTAATCTCACCTCATGTAGATGTCAATCTTGTTGAGGAAGACGAACGGACTACGTATGAGGAAACGATACAAGGTATCGACTCCGCCATAAAGTCCGAAATAGATTCCATGTATACCAACCAAGTTTGGACATTGGTTGATGTACAAGAAGGCATTGTGCCTATTAGTAACAAATAGGTCTTCATGGTGAAGACAAACATGGATGGCAACATACAAATGTACAAAGCTAGGCTGCGAAAGGGTATCATCATCAACATGGTGTCGATTACGACAAAACATTTTACCCGTTGCCATGATTAAATCTATTTAGATAATGCTTGCAAGTGCTGCATATTTCATTTATGAAATATGGCAGCTGAACGTCAAAACTATTTTCCTTAATGGAAACCTTTTGGAGGAAGTTTGCAACATCCTGACGGTTTTGTCATGCTGAAACATGCAAACAAGGTTTGCAAGTTAAATCGATCCATTTATGGATTGAAGCAAGCATTGTGTTTTTGGAACCAATGTTTTGATCTGATCATAATAGAATATGGTTTCATTCTAAACGAAGATGATTCTTGTGTATATAAGAAGGTTAGTGGGAGCGTACTGACATTGGATGTCCTATAGATTGATGATGTATTATTTCTTGGAAATAACATTCCCATGTTAACAATCGGTGAAAGCTTGGCTTTCATTAAAATAATCCATGGAATACTTGGGAGATGCAACCTTTATTCTAGGAATAAAGATATACTGGGATAGATCTAAAAGTTGTTGGCACTCTCAAAGAGCTCTTACTGTGAAAAACATGTACACGACCTGGTGTCTCATATGCGTTGAGCATATGGAGTCACAATCAGGCCGATCCAGGTGATGTTCACTGGATTTATGTAAAGAAAATCCTTGAGTATCTTAGACGAACTAAGGATGCTTTCTTAATTTATGGAGAAGGAGAACTTCAGGTAACTCGGTTCACCGTTGTAAATTTTCAAACCGATAAAGATGACTTTGAGTCGCAATAAAGGTATATATTTTGTTTGAACAACGAAACAGTGAGCTGGAAATATTCCAAGCAAGATATTGTTGCTGATTCAACAAAAGCGGATTATATTGCTGCAGCTGAGGCAGCAGAAGAAGCATTCTGGATCTATAAAATTCCTAATTAGATTAGGAGTAGTTCTGTTAGCAGCTGAGCTGGGCTATAGCACAGGCTAAGGAATTACGGTCTCATCATTAATCCAAGTATGGACTTCGATCATTTCATCACAGATCCGTGAGATCATACATCGTGGCGATGTCCAGATGAAAAGATCGTTTCAGATGATAACCTTGCATATCCGCTGACGAAAGTGATATCTCAGCATAAACATGAACAACCCATACATTGTTCATGTGTTGGACACCTGAGTGATTAGCTATAGGCCAAGTGGGAGATTGTTGGACAATTATGACCCATAGCATCACTATTTGTAAAAGAAATGGTGTTATTTGTACAAATTAACTATGTGACAAATGAAATTTCTCTTTTATCATTTTGTAATTGGATTACTTAGATATATAAATGATAAAAGTCCATATGATTAGTACCAGATTAATAAGATATGAGACAGTATTAATCCACGAAAGGTTTAATCATTAAATATCCCTAATCGTAGTATTATCGAGATTGGACATCGATAATGCACATTAATATGTATATTATGGAAAAAAGAATTGTTCGTACTCATAAATCAAATATAAATATCATCTGAATTGGCGTTCTGAGCAGCAACCCCAACACATATCAGACGTCCAATGTCTAGGTCGTGCGCACAAATTGGGCATTGTCCGAAACATGACCATGTCGATAGAGTAGCGAGTTGGCCCACTATAGATGAATAGACCTTGTACAAGAACCGCGGAGGTTTCAAAATCTTAAAATATAAACATCATACAAGCACCATGGCAAAAAACGTATCATATATCACCCATTCAAAAATCTCATATCAGATGAAACAAATCGTCCAGAATCATTCTTATCAAAACACTTTATCGTAAAATGAAAGTATCAAACAAAACATAAAACCAAGCTATCTACTCACATGTTAGGCATATCACATGACACATAACAAATCCATCAACCAATGACAAACAATTCACAAATTAAGAAAACGATAACACTACATCACACACACTTGTTCAAGAAATAGTTATATCGACAGATCTTCACAAATATATCTATATACATATATTCACAACCTATGATAAACAAATTGCTCACCGAAATACAATATCACCGTATTACAAATAAATCTAAGGATATTTATATTTAGTTCCAAAATTATATACTCACACATATATACACATATACAAATATTTACACACATATTTCATAGCAACAAACAAAAGCCAATATGTTGGTGTTCATCATATGGAATACTTACCTGGCCTTGCGAACACTCCTTATCTAAGTCAAATCTAACCAACAAATAATAGAAAGTGGTTAGAATCATCGTTACGCAGAATTCTCACTTACTATAACAAACTTATGGATCTTCCTAAAATACTCAAATCAAGTCTGAATCCATGATTTTAGTTTCATTACTTTTAAAACATCTAACTTTAAAAATATATCATATCAAATCACTTTCCAACCCAAAATCCAGAATTTCTCTGAAATGTTCAAAATCGTTAAAAACATATTCGAAACTTTTTGGATCTAACTTACTCCTCCTAAAACTAGTCATATACTCCTAATACATCATGAAATACCATTCCAAGACCATTAGAAAACTTAAATACTCGAGTTACGTATTTTCGAAAAATCTTCTACAAAAGTTTCTTATAACGATACGGACAGTTGGACCCTCCGAAATTTTCTAAAAATTTGAATATTACATTCTTCGCTACTTATATAAATGTCGTCCTTGAAATTTCCTTTTCCTTATATCTGATCAATCAAAACAATACATACATACAAAATTCATCTTATCAATATCCAAAAGTTATCTTACTTTATACGTCGTCAAATGTCATAAATTCCATGCAGAGCAGATCGCAGCACACCATATCAAACTTAAGTCAAACCATAGCAAATAAATACACCTAATCCCAACCTAAAATATATCAAAACAAAAGAGTCTGGTGTCCACAATGACCAATAAAAATAAAAACTTTTATTTACATACATTTAACTACGTGCATTGCACGATCCAAATATAAAAAGTTTTGACTATTTATTGATTTGAAAATAGGTCGGTCAGCCGTAGAAAACACATAAATATTTCCCATGAGTCTAGAGTGGGTGAGTGTAGCTTGGGTAATCCATCACCTCGAAAAAACATTCCAAAGCTTGTACGGCTGATCCACCTAATTTACAACCTGCAAAACTATCAAACTGTTGTGGTGTAAGCTATGAAACTCAGTAAGTAACTGTGATTGAGAAAAGAGAATGAGGTGGGAAAGAAATATGCACATATGAATCTCTTGACTGGAAATCTACATCAAAACCTCCACATAGCTATACTTAAACATATAAGTTTTAAAACAATTTGAAAGGGCATAACCCTGAATACAAAACCCCAATCACTATTACTCATACCCACACTTGATAACAAATATGCTCAAAGAGTCTTTCTATAAATAGATAACCCAATTATGACTCTCTTATATAAATATTACAGAAGATTTTTACATAAGTAAGTTCAAAAAACGTACATTGACATCGATTTCTAAACCTTATATGCCAAAACTGACTAAGTTATACTAAATTTTTTGAAATCTTACATATAACATATAACAAAAATGAAAGACAGAAACTTCCATAATGAATACGAATTCAGAGACGTAGTTTGTACAGAATCTCAAATATTCTTCGTAACAATTGTATCTGAATGTGTAATAAAACTAATCAAGCGTCTGCTGTCAAATTTTGCTTCATGATTGGACAATAAATGAAACAAGCTCATATCAACATAGGATATTGGGCAGCCATGTTTCGATGTTCATGACCCTATATCAAGCACCCCGGTGGGTCAAAATCTTTAAAATAAATATAAACATAATACGAGCACCATTGAAAAAAAGTCATATCAGATCATATCATCAAAAGCTCATATGATTTCAAAAGAGAAATAAAATACATTTCAAATACATCTATTTCAAAAGGAAATTTTTTTGAAAGATTATAAAACTAAGATATCATAAAATTAGTCTCTGTAAAAGAAATCAAATTAAAAAAAAACATCATCATAAATTTGTATCAATCATCTAGGAACCAACTCAACTGGATGAATATATAAGGTGTCTAATGCCAAGGGTAGGAGCAAAGCATGATTTCCCGCTATGCCTATGACATCGGCGACCACGACACTGTTGAGCTCGTAGCTCATAGATAATATAATTAGCCCACCACTGACTAATCGAAGAATGAAAGAGTCGCCACCCAGTATGAGGCACCAGGAATGATTTAAGGAAGCACTACACCCCTCGCAAGGTCGACCTTAAACCAGTTTGGATTCAGATGGTCCCTTACTTATGTCAGTATAATATCAATGTTTGAAGAGAAGTATCCTCATACTTTATAATGCATGTACCATGCGAAGCAATTTTAAAACACTCGAGAGAATGAACATAGAAATAAAGTAGGAAATGAAGATAAACAATCATCCAAGAATTATTACAATGATAATATAAAAATAAAAAAATTAGTTAGAACTGGCCAAACATGGGCATGGCCAGCCGGGTATGTATTCTAAGATGTATGTCTGGCCGGACTTTCTAAAAGTCTGGACAGAGGTACAAAATAATCCAGAATTATGAAATACATGTGATAATAATAAAAATTTAAATAACAGATGGCAAAGCATTCTAATAAAGAGTATGATGAATAAACGAGCAGGAATCATGCCAAATAACAGTAAAGAACATGTGTAAAGACAGACAAAATCGATGATAATCCTTTCCTTAGTACGTGAAATTATATCCCAAGTGCAAATCATACTATCGTCCAATTAGATTCGGCTACGGAAATTACATCTAGGTTCCCATCCTATATACCACAGGAAAATATGCTACCAAATGTAGCATTATATACAACAGGACTTAATGTAACACCCTAATAATTCCGACGACTATTCTGTTGTAGGTGGCATAATATATGATATAAATCATGGTCAAGCATGTACGTGTTGGTTTCTAGATTAGGTCCCAAGATCATAAAATCAAGTATGAAAAACGCATGAATACAACAAAGGAGAATTGCGGAAACATTACTCACATTGATCGGTTATGGTGCTACGAAGAACAAAACAAATTGGCCTCCTCCATGAAGCTCGGCAGTGGCTTCTCCATGCAGTGGACGGATCAGTTTTGCTGCTTGTTTTCCCTCCAACATTCGGCCATTGATGACTCCATGGAAGCTCCAAGCTTCAAGCTTCAAAAACGGTTTCCAAGCTCAAAGGTTCACTGCCCTATCACCTTTGTATTGACCCAAGTGTGTGCTAGCACCAGATTTTGCAACGAAATCATTTTCTTTCTTCTCTTATGCGTTCGGTCAAACCAGAAATTGAAGGAGAAGAGATGGTTCAAAGCCAAAAATGAGAAGATGAGAGAAAGGAGGGAAAACCGTGAGACTGTGGAGAGAGAAGGAAAATGTTTTACTTATATATTTATTTTTATTTTCCAAAAACAAAAACAAATACAAAAACCATTTGCCATTTACCAAAAAGTAAAAAAGCAAAAAGCATAATTAATTCTTTCAACTACCACATCAATCACTCAAATCAAGTGACAACTTGTCACATCACTCAAAGTGACATTTTATTTGACGCTTGATGTGACTAATGATTTGATGCTTGATTTGAGTTGCGTGCCGCACTCGAATTCGAAATGCGAATGCGCTCGCAAATAATCCCGGGCTCGGGTTTGCTAATTCCAAATTAATAAATTTTTCGTTGCATCGTAATTAAACGATTACGCCTAGCGAAATCAATTTTCACGTCGCTAACGAATTAATTCTAAATTAATTCGTTCGCCTGAATTAAAATCTAATTTTAATTCCACGTCGAAATCCAATTTCGCATAATATATCAAATATATTATTTTATCGATTAATTCCAAATTAATCGTTCTCTCTCTTTAATTAATATTTTAACCAGATAAAATATCTTCGTAATTAATCCCAAATTAATTTTCTCTCTCTTCTAATTAATCACAGATTAATTAAAGTGTGAGTCATACGTCATCGGTGAATCTTTGGGAAGCGACCCATGAGATCCCCAGATATTTTGGCAGTAAATACGGTCGTCGGACTATCCGAACACGTAAGTACCTAGTACTACGTTTGTACCGATTTACAAGACAAAGTTGGCCTCTAGCAAAGCGCCATGCCTACCCAATTCTCCGGAAATATCCTTACAGGAATAAAGGATCTATATCAAGCGTAGTATACCGTAGTATTACGTATTTCGATCCAGTATCGGATGTTCACGTGTTAGGTCTGGGGCAAGAATTGTGTCTGCCCCGTACGAAGCACATATCGGATGTATGGCAACTAGTCTCTATAATCGGATATACATGACCTTGTCATAATATCCCGATAGCTCGAGCATTTAAGAGAACAAGTTCCGTATCCTATGTGACCATCATCTCCATATGATTGGAGTGATACTTCCGTCTTAACATCACACCCAACACACTACGACTCCCATAGACACATAGTCATACTACCAATGGGATTCCGCAGGGGTCTATCCAGAGTGAAGTTGATTCCCGTACCATCGGTAAAACAGAACCTCCTATTACACTTGCATGAGTATCATATACCCAAATATATGAGAACTATGTTGTTGTGCCCTCACAACGTGCACAAGTGTAATACTAGTCTTTTACGTATTTATCGATGTCCAATTTCGATAATACTATGACTAGGGATATTTAATGATTTATCCTTCTTGTACTGATACTGTCTCATATCATTCTCCATCCAGGAGCAAATCACATGGACCCCTATCATTTATATATCTAGGTGATCTAATCACAAATGATAAGAGTGCAATCTCCTTTGTCACATAGTTAATTTGTACATCAACACCGTGATCTGTACAAATAGTGACGCTATGGGTCATAATTGTCCAACAATCTCCCACTTGGCCTATAGCCAGTCACTCGAGTGCTTGACACCCGAACTATGTACGGTTTGGCTCAAACTGCTGAGAAAAGGTTTTCGTCAGCGGATTTGCATGATTATCATCTGATGCGATTTATTCGATCATCACATCGCCACGATTTATGATCCGAACGAATAAGATGATTATCAAAGTAAGTATTTGGATCGTCGATGAGACCATTAATTCTTTAGCATGTACTGACGCCTAGCTCAGCTGCTAACAGAACTATATCTAATCTAATTAGATTTATTATCGACCCAAATGGCTTCTATTGGCTGCCTCAGTTGCAGCAATAACCCGCATTTGTTGTTTTTCGGTAACAATATCTTGCTTGGAATATTTCCAGCTCACTGTACCGTTATACTATTGTATAGTACCTTTGTTACGACTTATAGTTGTTATCATGAAAGCCAAGCTTCATCACCGATTATTATTATGGGAATATCATTTCCAAGAAATGATATATCATCATTATTTAGGACATTCACTGTAAGTGCGCTCCCACTAACTTCCTTATATACACAATAATTATTTTCTTTTGAATTAAATCATAAACTATTATGATTACATCAAAACGACATTCCAAGAACCTAATGCTTGCTTCAATCCAAACATAGATCGAATAACCTGCAAACCTAGTTTGCTTGTTATGGTTCGTCAAAACCGTCAGGATGTTGTAAACATCCTCCACAAAGGTTTCCGTTAAGGAAAGCGGTTTTGGCATTCAGCTGCCCATTTCAAAATGAAACATGCAGCAACAGCAAGCATTGTCGAATGGGATTTACCATCAACAGGTAAAAGGTTTCGTCGTAATCAACACAATGTTGATAACTCCACCTTTTTCGCTATAACCTAGCTTAGTACGTTGGTAGTTGTTCCATCCATGTATGCCTTCCTTGAGGACATATATATGTTGGACAAAATGACCCATAGCGTCACTATTTGCACAGATCATTGTGTTGTTGTAGCAAATAACTATGTGACAAGGAAATTGCACTCTCATCATTTGTGATTAGATCACTATAGATATATAAATGAAGAGAGGTCCCTATGATTAGTTCCTGGACTGAGAATGATATGAGACAGTATCAGTCCCCGAAGGTTTAATCATTAAATATCCCTAGTCGTAGTATTATCGAGACAGGACATCGATAATGCGGAATAGGCTAGTATTGCACTTGTGCGCGTTGTGAGGGCACAACGGCATAGTTCTCATATATATAAGTATTGGATACTTATGCAAGTGCGATAGGAGGTCGTGTTTCACCGATGGTACGGAAACAGCTTCGCTCTGGATAGACCCCTCGGAATCCCATTGGTATTATGACTATGTGTCTATGGGAATCCGAAATCAGGGTAGATGTATTTGGTCTTAACCTGAGACTTGCACCGCTAATGCTTACGACAATCAATATACTTTAGTTGAGGTCGTCTAGGACTCAAACCGGTTCTGTGTACGCCGAAGCTGAGTATATTGAGAATCGTAGAGTATTGGGTGTGATGTCAAGATGGAAGTATCACTCCAGTCATAGTGGAGATGATGTCACGCAGGATACGGTATTAGTGCTCTTAAGTGCTGGCCGGCCATCGGGATATTATGACAAGGTCATGTATATCCGATATAGAGACTAGTTACCAGACATCCGACATGTGTTTCGGACGGGGCAGACACCTATCCAGCCCCAGCCCTAGCACGTGACTATCCGATACTGGGACGATATACACAATACTTCGGTATACTACGCTTGATATAGATCTATATATTCCTGTAAGAATATTTCTGGAGAATTGGGTAGGCATGGCGCTTTGCTAGAAGCCAACCTTGTCTTGTAAATCGGTATATAACGTAGTACGAGGTACTTACGTGTTCGGATAGTCCGACAACCGTATTTACTGCCAACATATCCGGAGATCTCATGGGTCGCTTCCTGAAGATTCACCGATGATGTATAACTCGCACTATAATTAATCTGGGATTAATTAGTAGAGAGAGAAGATTAATTACGGAGATATTTTATCTGGGATAAAATATTAATTAAAGAGAGAGAATGATTAATTTGGAATTAATCGATAAAATAATATATTCGATATATTATTAGAAATTGGATTTCGACGCGGAATTAAAATTAGATTTTAATTCGGACGAACGAATTAATTTAGAATTAATTCGTTAGCGACGTGAATAGTGATTTCGCTAGGCGTAATCATTTAATTACGACGCGACGGAAAATTCGTTAATTTGGAATTAGCGAACCCGAGCCCGAGAGTGATTGCGAGCGCATTCGCATTTCGAATTCGAGTGCGGCACGCAAGTCACATCAAGCGTCAAATCACTAGTCGCATCAATTGTCAAATCACTTGTCACTTTGAGTGATGTGACATGACATGTTGTCACTTTAATAAAGTGAAGAGATGTGATGTGAATAGTGATGTGCAATGATTGAAAGCTTTTAAAAGGCTTGAGATGGAATATAACATTATTTTATTCCTTGCCTTTTTGACTTTTGAATTAAAGTTGAGTATATGTCTTATTTTATTTACTTGGTAAATATTAATAAAATGATATATACAAAAGCATTTCTTCTCTCTCTCTAACAATGTACAGTACACGTTTTGCTTTGGAGCCAAAAACGCATCTCTTCCTCTCCCTCTCTTTTCTCTTCTCTCTTCACGGTTTCAAAGCCGATTTCTTCACAAATTTTTCTGGTTTCACCGAAATTTTGAGAAGCAAATGAAGGAGAGTAGTGCTAGCACACACATGGGTTGTATTATGGTGATAGGGAAACGAATTTGTGAGCATGGAAAAGCTTGAAGCTTGGAGCTTCAATGGAGTCCATGCATGGCCGAATCTTGGAGAGGAAGACAGCCCCAAAACCGAGCAGTCCATCCAGCAGCACAAGGAGCTCCATTACCGCGAGTTTGAGAAGCTTGAAGGCTTGTGTTCTTCATTTCATCAAAACCCATCAATGTGAGTATGAATTCCGCCTTACTCCTTTGTGTATTCAACTCGTTTTTTATGCATGTTTATGATCTTGTGGACTTGATTGAACATCAACAATGGTATCTTGAGCTATTGGTTGCATAAAAACGATTTAGGGTTCTTGAGCAAATTTGGGGCTTTTTGATTTAAGCATGATTTTGACAAATTGTTTGTTTAAGAATGCTTATATATGATTGAATTAGAGTTATATGTAATCAATTTGATAAAAATTAATTGGATTGATTTTCCCCAATTTGCTAAATGTTGGCCAAAACTTTAATTTGGGTAAACTCATTTTAAGCATCAATTGATTAAATTGTTTAGTATAGTATGCTTGTATGAGGTTGAATTGATGTTGTGCATAATCAATTTCATGAATTTGGTTGGATCCATTTTTCCCCAAATTTTGGGCATGACAAATTTGGGTAAACTTGATTTTGAGCATGTTTAATGAAATTGGATGATTTAGAATGCTTGAATGTTGTTTAATTGTTGATTGATTAGATCAATTTGATGAAAAGTGTTTGGAACAATTTTTCCCCAATTTGCTTGTGATGGCCGAATTTGGCAAGTGCCCTATTGTCTTGGATTTTTGATTTTTTGTTCATTGGATGACTTAGAAATCATTTAGGGATGTTGAATTTATGTTTGATTGGGTTCAATTGGATTGAATTTGATTTGGGCATAATTTCCCTCTTTGGCCGAGACATTAAAAGCATGTAATGGGTTTGATTTTCAATTTATGTGTTGGACATATAATAATGTATTGAGTATGATTAATTGGACTAATATGGTGTTTTGGAAATGTTGATTTAGTTGATTAATCATATAATGCACTTTGTTTAATTGAATTGTAAAATTGGATTTTGTAATTTAATTAAAATGGACCTTAAAATTGGATTTGGGCTTTTATAGTTGTTATTGGGTTTATTGGACTTTGTTGTACAAAGTTGGTTTAGGCCAAAATTGGTTGGATCCAATTAGGCCCAAAACCGCTTCCAAAAGGCCCAAATGCGACTAATAAACCTTTAACGTTTAATTGGGCCTAATGGGCCTAAATTAATTTATGGGCTTATGGGGTAACTCCCGGATTGGACTTTGGTTGCGGGTTTGACCCGAGTTGACCAAAAGTCCACGCCTCGAGAAATTAATTAAAAGCCCATTGGACTTTAATTAAATTAATATTGGATATTAATCGGGCTTGGAGACCCGTAACGATTAAATTTGGAATTTAAGTCGTAAAGGTTTATTTTATAAAGTGTAATATTTAATTTGGAATTAAATAATGAATTAGAATTAAATACGTATTAAATTGGATTTAATCATGTAATTTAATTTTATTTGAGAAATCGTACTTTGAGTACGTGTTCGCAATACGAGTTTGACTCGAACAAAATCAAATCTTTGTTTGAACATTGGATGATCACTAATTATCAAGATTAATTAAATTTGATTGATTGATAACATGCTTATATGAATACATGGTTGTGATGTTTGAATAATGTATATCGGATGGATATTAGTCGGGTGGGGCAATTTTAGAAATTGTTGTAATAAATTTGATTTATTAATTGGACCTGCGAGTCCAGCCTTATCTCCTATTCTTTGTATTCTCTTCTCACCTATTCCCCTCAATGTAAATGAGGTTTCTTTAGAAGTGTAGTGTAACGGGTAGAAGAAATATTAGTGCTAGCGGGAGAGAGAAGTGAGAGATTTGATCTAGGATCAATGTGTAAAATATCCATCCGCATATCATTATTATTTTACATATGCGCTTTATTATGTGTTTAGAATGCATGTTTAAGGGTGTATGATGATGAGACCTTACAAAGATAATTAAATTGGTTACCAATTTGCACACGAAAAGCCCTCATCAAATATCATGCGACTTTTCCTTCCATTGAGTGATTCTTGCTCAAGATCCTAGATTGGCATGGGTTGTTGGCCAAAGTCAAGCCCTTGTCCGTCGAAGATGTGTTTGAATCACGAAGATTTGTTCCATATCGGTGTCGTGTCCAAGTTGTGGTTTGTTGGCCAAAGTCAAGACCACTTCTTGTCCATTGACATTGATTACGAAGCTTCCATGTCAATGGGTCCGCGCTTGACTGGGATCACTAGGTTTGTTGTGCCAAAGCCAAGGCCTAGTTGATTCAGAGGAAATAGGTTAGGGTATATATTGGATATATAGGCATATATATGATATATGTGTTTAGGACTTGGATGTCCACCTACTGGATCTAGGAGTTGGATGAGATCCATTGATCTTCGAGATCTACCTAGTTAATTATCATACAATTTGTTGGCCAAAGTCAAGATTGTGTGATATTTAACGGGATTCTAGCCCACTAGGAAACACGGTTTCCCGAGTACTCGACAGAGGGTTAGAGGCTCGACGAAAAATAGTGGGAGGCAAGAATTGAATTTGCAATATTCGTTCAATTATTCGCCATACGCGCTCATTTAAATTATTTCGTCATTAGATTAAATGTTAGTTGGACTAATATTTAAATTGTTGTTTTAATAAACAGTTGGACTGTATTATATTTGATTATATATAATTGGATTATATTAATCAATATATTTGAATTAATTAATTTCAGTTTACAGTTGATTTTATAATTGGATTATAGTAATCAATGTAATTGAGGTTAATTAATTTGGATTATATTTGATTATATAGTTGGACTATTATAATCATTATAATAAATAGTACCATTAATCGTTGATTAAATAGTTGGACTATTAGAATCAAGATATAAAAATGAAAGATTAGTGTTTAAGACATAATCCTGGGTGAAAATGTATTTAACGATTTTAATTTTCAAATTGGGAATAAATTTCAGGATGGTCCTGGAAAAATAATAACTTATTTTATTTGATAAAATAACGTATTATGCCTAAGCCTGGAGTTAAGCAAATAGTAGAGCATAATCTTTGGAAGATCATGTAATGATAACTTAAGTGCTTAATCCATTATGTTTGTCATAATTATGTTCACAGCAAGTATTAAAATTGGATTTTAGATACTTAGTGTGGTACATAAAATATATATATTGATGTTCAGAATCTGTTTTGAACAGGATACTGACTTCAATTGAGATTTATCTGCGAATTGAAAACGGGACGAAAGTCGCTGTTTTAACCGTAGATATCTGAATTTAGGAACTACCTTAGGGTTAGTACTTAAATTTAGAAACTGTTATAATGTAGCTAGTTTGACTAGAAACATTATCTCGATATCGCGTATAACCCGCTGCGGGTGTACCTTTATATTCTAGAACACTAAAGTGTTTTATTATATAAAGATGATATTGAGATAAACACATTAGATGTGAATAACAGAATTTATATTTTGAATATAAATGATATCTCAATTATATAACATGACAAATAAATAGCTCAAATTGATTTGATCAGTTAAGAAACTTAATTGTGGCATAGTTGTCAGGGACACTGATAAACAAGAATCGTATATCCGCACTTTTGAAGAGCGGATACCAGGACTGATTTGATTCCATTCAAATAAAGTCTACGAATCTAGTCTATTTAGGGCAAAGTGCCTAAAACACTATTTACTTGGTAAAAGTGTAAATGCCACCGATCTGTTAGCCATACTTCATAGTGAAGCAAGTGGGCCCATGTCTAGCTAGGCTAGATATGGATATGAATATTTCGTGACCTGTACGGATGTGGCATCGCATATGGTTATGTGTTTCTTTTGAAACACAAATCGGAAACTTTTAGAGTTTCGACACGAAATAGACAAATAGACAGCCTAAAGTATTAAACCGTCATGGTAAGACTGTAATGGAAAATACTTAAGCAATAAGTTTCTTGTATATATGAAAGAATATAGTATTCTTTCAAATTAGGACTCCTCCTGGAATACGTCAGTTTGATGGTGTGTCCGAACGGATTAACCGAATTTTGTTAGACATGATAAGGTTAATCACGAGTCGCTCTGAGCTACCATTTCCTTCAACGGATAAGCTTTAAACAGTGCAAGAACTTATTTTGAATAAGGTTCCATAATAATCTGTTTGACAGATATCATATTAGATGAACGGGATAGAAACTGGGTTTCTCATTCTTGATAATTTGGGTATGCTAGGCATATGTTTGGATGATACCAAACTAAAACCCAAATAGGATAAGTGCCAAATGTAGGTTATCCTAGGGATACCATAAGTATTGTACTTATACACCTCACAAGAGAACAATTAGATTGTTACTCACCATACGGTTTTCCTGAAAGGAATACCGATATGCAGTGGTAAGTGGGAGGATAGTATAACTCGATGGAAATCGGAGTAATACTGTTCAAGGCACTGAATCTTAATGGAACATGAATAGTTCATCCAGGATGAGACTATTACCATTATTAATCTTCGAATACACAAGAACCGCGTAGGTCGGACAGAGTCAGAAAACAACCTGGGGTATGGGTTTCTGATCTAACCTCATAAAGATGTGAATCTTATTGAGGAATACCAACTGACTACGCATGAGGAAGTGATATAAGATATCAACTCCCTAATTATGGCAAAGTGCCGTATAATCCGAAATGGATTCCATGTATATAAACCAGTTTGGATACTAGTTGATGTACCACAAGGCATTGTGCCTAATGGTACTTAAAAGTCTTCTAGGAAGACATACATGGATGGCAACATACCAGCGTATAAAGCTAGGCTTTTAACGGAAAGGTATCGTTATCAACATTGTGTTGATTACGATTCAACCTTTTACCTGTTGCCACGGTAAATCCATTTGGATAATGCAAGTTATTTGATCCATGATTGGATTATAACAAGCATTAGGTTCTTAGAATTATCGTTTTGATATAATCATAATGGTGTATGATTTAATTCAAAACGAAAATATTTCTTGTGTATATAAGGAGGTTAGTGGGAGCGCACTGATGTGGTTGTCCTATAAAATAATGATAATACGTCATTTCTTGGAAATGATATTCCCATAAAATAAATATCGTCGAAAGCTTGGCTTTCGCAATACTCTCCTAGAAACCGTACATTGAAAAATGTACGAGACTTGGTGTATCATACGCTTTGAGCATATGGATTCACAAACAGGCCAGTCCGAGTGATAGTCACTGGATTGATGTTAAGAACATCCGTTAGTATCTTAGAGAACTAAGGATGCTGTCTTAGTCTATGGAGAAGGAGAACTTGAAGTGACTGAGGTCACTGTAGCAAGTTTACTATAACCGATAAAGACGACTAAAAGTCGCAAACGGTGCTATATAGTTTGAATAACGGTAAAGTGAGCTGGAAATCTTCCAAGCAAGATACTGTTACCGAATAAGCAACAAATGCGGGTTGTTGCTGCAACTGAAGCAGCAATAGAAGTCATTTGGGTCGATACAAATCTAATTAGATTAGATATAGTTCTGTTAGCAGCGCTGAGCTAGGCGTCAGCACAGGCTAAAGAATTAATGGTCTCATCAACGATCCAGATACATACTTAGATATTCATCTGATTCATTCGGATCATACATCGTGGCGATGTGATGATCGAATAAATCGCATCAAGATGATAATCATGCACAATCCGCTGACGAAAGCTTTTCTCAGCAGTTTGAGCCAACCGTACATAGTTCGGGTGTAGGACACTTGAGTGACTGGCTATGTGCCAAGTGGGAGATTGTTGGAAAAATGACCCATAGCGTCACTATTTGCACAGATCATTGTGTTGTTGTAGCAAATTAACTATGTGACAAGGAAATTGCACTCTCATCATTTGTGATTAGATCACTATAGATATATAAATGAAGAGAGGTCCCTATGATTAGTTCCTGGACTGAGAATGATATGAGACAGTATCAGTCCCCGAAGGTTTAATCATTAAATATCCCTAGTCGTAGTATTATCGAGACAGGACATCGATAATGCGGAATAGGCTAGTATTGCACTTGTGCGCGTTGTGAGGGCACAACGGCATAGTTCTCATATATATAAGTATTGGATACTTATGCAAGTGCGATAGGAGGTCGTGTTTCACCGATGGTACGGGAAACAGCTTCGCTCTGGATAGACCCCTCGGAATCCCATTGGTATTATGACTATGTGTCTATGGGAATCCGAAATCAGGGTAGATGTATTTGGTCTTAACCTGAGACTTGCACCGCTAATGCTTACGACAATCAATATACTTTAGTTGAGGTCGTCTAGGACTCTAACCGGTTCTGTGTACGCCGAAGCTGAGTATATTGAGAATCGTAGAGTATTGGGTGTGATGTCAAGATGGAAGTATCACTCCAGTCATAGTGGAGATGATGTCACGCAGGATACGGTATTAGTGCTCTTAAGTGCTGGCCGGCCATCGGGATATTATGACAAGGTCATGTATATCCGATTATAGAGACTAGTTACCAGACATCCGACATGTGTTTCGGACGGGGCAGACACCTATCCAGCCCCAGCCCTAGCACGTGACTATCCGATACTGGGACGATATACACAATACTTCGGTATACTACGCTTGATATAGATCTATATATTCCTGTAAGAATATTTCTGGAGAATTGGGTAGGCATGGCGCTTTGCTAGAAGCCAACCTTGTCTTGTAAATCGGTATAAACGTAGTACGAGGTACTTACGTGTTCGGATAGTCCGACAACCGTATTTACTGCCAACATATCCGGAGATCTCATGGGTCGCTTCCTGAAGATTCACCGATGATGTATAACTCGCACTATAATTAATCTGGGATTAATTAGTAGAGAGAGAAGATTAATTTCTAGAGAGAGAAAATTAATCTGGGATTAATTACGGAGATATTTTATCTGGGATAAAATATTAATTAAAGAGAGAGAACGATTAATTTGGAATTAATCGATAAAATAATATATTCGATATATTATTAGAAATTGGATTTCGACGCGGAATTAAAATTAGATTTTAATTCGGGCGAACGAATTAATTTAGAATTAATTCGTTAGCGACGTGAATAGTGATTTCGCTAGGCGTAATCATTTAATTACGACGCGACGGAAAATTCGTTAATTTGGAATTAGCGAACCCGAGCCCGAGAGTGATTGCGAGCGCATTCGCATTTCGAATTCGAGTGCGGCACGCAAGTCACATCAAGCGTCAAATCACTAGTCGCATCAATTGTCAAATCACTTGTCACTTTGAGTGATGTGACATGACATGTTGTCACTTTAATAAAGTGAAGAGATGTGATGTGAATAGTGATGTGCAATGATTGAAAGCTTTTAAAAGGCTTGAGATGGAATATAACATTATTTTATTCCTTGCCTTTTTGACTTTTGAATTAAAGTTGAGTATATGTCTTATTTTATTTACTTGGTAAATATTAATAAAATGATATATACAAAAGCATTTCTTCTCTCTCTCTCTAACAATGTACAGTACACGTTTTGCTTTGGAGCCAAAAACGCATCTCTTCCTCTCCTCTCTTTTCTCTTCTCTCTTCACGGTTTCAAAGCCGATTTCTTCATTAAATTTTTCTGGTTTCACCGAAATTTTGAGAAGAAAATGAAGGAGAGTAGTGCTAGCACACACATGGGTTGTATTATGGTGATAGGGAAACGAATTTGTGAGCATGGAAAAGCTTGAAGCTTGGAGCTTCAATGGAGTCCATGCATGGCCGAATCTTGGAGAGGAAGACAGCCCCAAAACCGAGCAGTCCAGCAGCACAAGGAGCTCCATTACCGCGAGTTTGAGAAGCTTGAAGGCTTGTGTTCTTCATTTCATCATCAAAACCCATCAATGTGAGTATGAATTCCGCCTTACTCCTTTGTGTATTCAACTCGTTTTTTATGCATGTTTATGATCTTGTGGACTTGATTGAACATCAACAATATAGTACCAATAGGCACATTTCCTTGCGGTACATCAATAGTGTCCAAACATAGTTGGTATATATGAACCATATCGGACATTATGGCACTTTGCATAATAGGGAGTCAGATACCTTTTATCACTTCCTCATACGTAGTCATTTCGTTTTCCTTTTTCCTCAAAAGATGACATCTTTAATAGGTGAGATCAGAAACCTATACCCCAGGTTGTTTTCTGATTCTCTCCGACATACGTGGTTCTTTGTGTATTCGAAGATTATTGGAGTAGTTCATCACATCCTTGATGAACTATTTGTGTTCCAATAAGGATTCGACGCCTGGAATAGTATTACTCCTTTATTTGTTATCGATGTTCATATTTTATTTCCTCACACTTACCACTGCATATCTGTATTCCTCTCAGGAAAACCGTATGGTGAGTAACAATCTAATTGTTCTCTCGTGAGTTTTATAAGTAAAATACTTATGGTATCCCTAGGATAACCTACATTTGGCACTTATCCAATTTGGGTTCTTGTTTGGTATCATCAAAACGTATGCCTAGCATTCCCAAATTATTCAGAAATGTGAAACCAGGTTTCTTTCCCGTTCATGTCAAACAGATATTTTATGGAACCTTATTCAAAATAAGTTATGCAATGCTTTGCGTATCCGTTGAAGGAAATGGTAGCTCAGAGCGACTCATGATTAACCTTCTCATGTCCAATAAAATTCGGTCTCTCATTTCGGATACACCGTCAAACTGACGTGTTCCAGGAGGAGTCCTCATTGAAAGAATGTTATACTCTTTCAAGTATATGAGAAACTTATTGCTTAAGTATTTTCGTCATGGTCAAACCGTGATGGTTTAATACTTTAGCCGATCTGTTTGTCTATTTCGTGTCGAAACTGTGAAAGAGTATTAGATGCTTGAGTGACTGGCTATAGGCCAAGTGGGAGATTGTTAGACATTATGACCCATAGAGTCACTGTTTTGTAAATGATATTGTATTATTGTACAAAATTAACTATGTGATAATGAAATTGCCTTTTGCCGTTTTGTAATTTATTTACTTTGATATATAAATGGCGAAAGTCCATATGATTAATTCCGTATTGAGATGATATGAGACAGTATCAATACATAAAGGTTTAAATCATTAAATATCCCTAGTCGGAGTATTATCGAGATCGGACATCGATAATGCGGAATAGACTAGTATTGCACTTGTGCATGTTGTGAGGGCACAACGGCATAGTTCTCATATATTTAAGTATAGGATACTTATGCAAGTGCGATAGGAGGTTGTGTTTTACCGATGGTACGGAAAACAGCTTCGCTCTGGATAGACCCCGCAGAATCCCATTGGTAGTATGTCTGCGTGTCTATGGGAGGCCGCATCAGGGTAGGTGTATATGGTCTTAACCTGAGACTTGCATCGCTAGTACTTGCGACAATAGGTAAACTTTGGTTTTGGTGGTTGGGGGACTTTAACTGGTTCTGTGTTCACCTCTTCTGGGTTATCAGGAATCGTAGTGCACTGGGTGTGATGTCAAGATGGAAGTGTCACTTCAGACATATGGAGTTGATGATCACGCAGGATACAGAACTAGTGCTCTATAAAAGGTTGCAACCGTCGGGACAATATGACTAGGTCAGTATTGCCCGATTTAAAGAGACTAGTTGCTTGATGTCCGATATATGTTTCATACGGGGCAGACACATTTCCAGCCCCAGGCCTAACATGTGATCGTCCGATACTGGATCGATGTACGCAATACTACGGTATACTACGCTTGATATAGATCTAATATTCCAGTAAGAATATTTCTGGAGAATTGGGTAGGCATGGCGCTTTGCTAGAAGCCAACCTTGTCTATTTGATCCAGTTTTTTTAAATGACATTGATTTTGTTACTTGTTCGAACTCTTTTCCTCAACAATAATAAAGACGTTCATTTTGCTGAAACTCTTCTGCAATATGAGTATATTTGAGAAAAGTATTCAACCTTGGTACTATGGAATCCAGTGATGAACACGGGGAACCTTCGAATAAGCAAGAGAAAAGATAAGATAGACATTCAGAAATTGGGAAATAGAGCCAGTGAAAATATCATACTTGGAAGGGAATTAGTTCGCCGAGCCGATCAACGTAGATAGATTGAAGAAGTAGCTTGTCTGAGGAAGAGAAAGCTAAGCAGTCACCAAGAGAATTGAAGGAAGACCTAACCCGACGGGATAAGAACATTCATGCATGCATACACGTAACGCATTTTGCATCCTTTCGTGTTTGTTCTGTTTTGTAATAACAGGTTTTGAAGGAGAAAAAAATAAAGCGCCGAATGCAAGCCAACCAGAAGCAGTAACAGTACAATGTCAGCAGTCTTCAGGAATGAATCACATGGGCGAGGCCCATATCAGCAGTATTAGTCTAAGGGCGAGGCCCATATCAATAGCAGTTGGGGGCGAGGCCCGTGTCAGTATCAGTCTGGGGGCGAGGCCCATATCAGTAGCAGTTAGGGCCGAGGCCCACATCAGCATTAGTTTGGGGACGAGTCCAGGGCCGAGGCCTACATTAGTATCAGTTTGGGGATGATTCCCAGGGCCGAGACCCACATCGGTATCAGTTCAGGGGCCAGGCCCACACCAGTATCAGTATCAGTTTAGCCGGGAATGGCACTCCAAGAATGGAAACACAGTTCGAGAATTAACAAGCCGGGAATGACACTCCAAGAATGGAAACACAGTTCGAGAATGAACAAGCCGGGAATGGCACTCCAAGAATGGAAACACAGTTCGAGAATGAACAAGCCGGGAATGGCACTCCAAGAATGGAAACACAGTTCGAGAGTGAACAAGCCGGGAATGGCACTCCAAGAATGGAAACACAGTTCGAGAATGAACAAGCCGGGAATGGCAATCCAAGAATGGAGCATAGTTCAAGAATGAACAAGCTGGGAATGGCACTCCTGGAATAGAAATACAGTTCAGGAATGAACAAGCCGGGAATGACACTCTAAGAATGGAAGCACGGTTCGTGAATGAACCACTTCACAGTAACGGTTCGGGAATGGACCACCTCACAATAACAGTTCGAGAATGGACATCTCACAGTAACGGTTCGGGAATGGACCACCTTACAGTAACAGTTCGGGAATGGACACCTCACAGTAACGGTTCGGGAATGGACCACCTCACGATAACAGTTCGGGAATGAACACCTCACAGTAACGGTTCGGGAATGGACCAACTCACAGTAACGGTTCGGGAATGGACCACCTTACGGAAACAGTTCGGGAATGGACCACATCACAACACGGTTCGGGAATGAACCAGGGGTCGCAACACCTCACCACCTAAATCAACTCAACACGTGGAAAGTCAAGTGGCAGTTGGCGAGCCAGGTAAGTGAAAATGCATTGTATAACTTTGATAGGATTGTCACTGTTGCACATTACACAAGTCCCATCAAAGTGGGGGCGACTGTAGGCACTGCATTTTTACACATAAGTCCCTATGATGAGTCTCATTTTGGAGACACTACCTTTTAAGTCACGGAGGTCACGGAAAACGGACATCGGAATGGGAAATTCAGAATAAACAAGGTTCACTGTTTTCGTTCGTGCTGCGTTCGTGTATGCGTTCGAACGGTAAACAGATTGCAGGCGTTCGTGTCGCGTTCGAGGAGGCGTTCGAACGGTGTCGGTAATTCTGGTTTTGCTGCTAGCCTCACATCAAGCCCAATTCGCCCAAGCCTTGGCCCACACGCCCAAGCCCACTTAAAACACATATTTAACACATGGTGAAATCAAAACAAATCTAAAAATCAATACCAATTAAATAAAACATAAATATAATCATACCTAATCTAAACCAATCAAATATAATCATACCAAGTTAAAATCAATCAACCAATATATTATTCCCAAACTTAAAATATTGTATGCCTAATCAACATAAACTAAATATTCAACCTTCCCTATCTAGCCAAGATTTGTCCCCCCCCTCAATCTTTGACTTCCCTTATCCAACACCAAATCAAATCCCTCTTTAATTAGCCAAATCCCTTTCCTTGTCAAGCCTAACCCTTTGCCTATAAAAAGAACCCTTCACCAACCTTCTCAACCCTAGCTAGGTCATACACATAAGATACACACAACTCACACAAATCACAAGAGAAAATAAAATAACCTTCACATCACATTAAAAGCACCATCATAACACACCAAGAGCCCTAGCCACTGAAGAAAATAACAAGAAAGAGTTCTCTTCATCCTCCTCTCCCATTGCCGAAATCATACCTTAATATAGCAGCCCCTTTAACACTAAAACAGTAGCCAAATCACGCCCAAATCACCCCCTATACAGCAGTAAAATACACTTAAAACATCCCCTAAAAACCTTAAAAATAGTAACATAAAATTGCATTCATAATCCTTAAAAGACTCACACAAGACCACACTAAAAACCCACACAAAAACTTGGAACAGTCCGTTGAAACGTCAAAACAGGTGACCTGAACAGTGAGCAGCAAAACAGAGGCCGAACAGTAGCAAATCAGAGTCAAAAGCAGCAGCAAAAGACGGAGAACGACGACTCCAAACAGTGAGACAACGAACGAGAACAGTGAACCAGTGAACCGAAAGAGTTGCGGAGCATCCACCATTCCGACTACCGTGTACCGTACATCCGAGAGGTGATTTAAAAGGTTAGACCTGATGGTACTTTTCACACTCATCTTTATTTGATTTTTGTTATTTATTTTGATCGTATTTTACTTATTCGTTAAATCTCGTTTGTGTATGATGTGTGTTGTGGGTATTGGATGAATGAGAGATGTGTCAACTCTCGCGGTATATCGGATGGAAACCCAGACATAAATTTCATAGTCGATTCCGAATGGACAGTAATATGATATGTACTCGGGACACAACTCCACGTACCGCTTGAGTAAACGGCACCCTCTTTTGTTTTGTGTTGCTTTGGTTTATTTATTTTTCGTCATTTGGATTTTGTATGTCGTTTATGTATCCATAATTCAATCGAGCGCATGGGTTTAGTAAGTGGAATGAAAGATCCCCTTATGGGGAGGGGTTAAAGCCCTTTACCACGATGCTTTGCCGTGCCGGTTGATGTGTGTTCGGTTGAATGCAAGATACGTTTAATCGGGCATACTAAGTTTGACATTATTGTGTTTAATTCTTTTCATGCATGGTTCAATTAAGCGTATGGGCTTAGTAAGTGGAATGAAAGATCCCCAGTGGGGGGGGGTTAAAGCCCTTTACCACGATGCTTTGCCGCGCCGGTTGATGTGTGTTCGGTTGGATGTAAGATGTGTTCAATCGGGCATACTTAATTTGATATGATTGTCTTTATGTTTGTATGCATGATGTGATCGAGCGCATGGGCTTAGTAAGTGGAATGAAAGATCCCCTATGGGGAAGGGTTAAAGCCCTTTACCTCAATGCTTTGCCGTGCCTCGCATTGTACTATTCGCCATTTATTTATTGCGTCTCATTTCATGCATCAGATCTGTCCCCGTTCGAACGCGTCTACGAACGCAACTCGAACGCGTATGCATTTTGCCTTATCATGCATCAGGTCTCATTTCTGTTCGAACGCGTTCACGAACGCCATACGAACGTGAGCATTCTGTTTCATTTCCGTTTGAACGTGTTAACAAACTCCATACAAACGTGAGCATTCTGTTTCATTTCCGTTCGAACGCGTTAACAAACGCCATACGAACGTGAGCATTCAGTTTCATTTCCATTCGAACGCGTTTACGAACGCTACACGAACGCGAACACACTGAACTGAGACATATTCATCACATGCCATGTATAATTGTTTCTTAGGTGATTTCTTATGGAACCACACATAGTCATTCTTATCTTTGTGCACATAATAATGAAAAGCATGTTTATTCCATTAGTTGCGTCATTGCCTTAGTCTTGATTTAACGCATTACGATTCATATATCTATGCCATGATGACTTTGGAGTATTATTTCTTGTGATATATCGGATGGAAACCCAGACATAAATTCCGTAGCCGATTCTGAATGGACGGTAATGCGGTCTGTACTTGGGATACAATTCCACGTATCACTTGGAAAAGTGTTCACATGTATGCTTGCGCGATTATTATGTATGCTTGTGTTTTTCATGAATATGATACGCTGAATGAAGTTGTATGTTCATTGTTACTTTGAGGTATTTTCAGGCATGTGTTATTAGATATGAGATATATGCGAAATGTATGTATAAGTGTTATTTTGTACCCGTGAATATAAAAGCATGATATTCTTAGGAATAAGTGTTACTTAAGCCTGATTAAATTATTATGTAACTCATTTCATTACAAATGGCATAAGTAAGGGACCATTCCGAACCCAACGGTTTGAGGTCTTCCCTTACGAGGGGTGAGTGCGACCTTAAATCTCATTTTCCCGGTTCACACCAGGTGGCGACTCCATTATTCTCCGGTTTAGTCCCCCGTGGCTACTCCGTACTCCCGACCGGGCCGCGAGCCCGGGACAACATGCGTCGCCCCAGTTTTCTGTGTTCCCACAGCAGCGCTATCATTCTGAGGAAACATCCTCTAAAATGGAAAGATCCTGGCAGTTTCACTGTTCCTTGCACCATAGGAGAACATGACTTTGGTAAGGCTTTATGTGATTTAGGTGCTAGTGTTAACTTGATACCTTTTTCTATTTTCAGGAAACTGCAGATTGGAGAAACAATACCCACCTCAGTCTCTCTACAACTTGCAGATAAAAAGCTCGTATTTCCAAGAGGCGTAGTTGAGGATGTGTTGGTCAAGGTTGACAAATTCATTTTCCCAGTAGATTTTATTGTCCTTGATATGGAGGAAGACGCAGACGTGCCAATCATCATCGGGAGAACATTCTTGGCTACAGGTCGAACCATTATTGATGTACAAAAAGAAGAATTAACCATGAGGGTACATGATCAAGAAGTAACATTCAATGTTTTCAAGGCCATGAATTTCCCAGATGATGAAAATAATGAGGAATGTTTCAAACTTGATGTAATACATAGTACCATCCAGAACTCCAAAGCAATGCAAAGTTCTACTGACAAACTTAAAACATGTCAATTGCCTGTGGAGCCTGAAGATAAAAAATCTTTTGCAGTGAAGAAGCCTATTCTTGCACTACAAGCAACAGAAGAGAAAAAGTTCCAACAGCTCAACGAATTGGAGGAATTTCACAATCAGCCTTTTGAGGACGCCAAATTGTACAAAGAAAAGGCCAAGAAGAGACAAGATGAGAAGTTAGTTCGCATACAATTGGAGCCAGAGCAGAAGGTACTGTTAAACAAATCAAGGGTGAAATTCTTCCGATGGAAGCCAAAATCACGGTGGTCAGGTCCATTTATGATCACCAAGGTTTTACCAGATAGAGCCGTTGAGATACATGATCTAGACTCCAAAAAAACTTTCAAGGTTAAAAACAAGCGTGTTAAGCACTACTGGGGAGAATCATTTGAGCGACAAAAAGAAAGTGTCACACTTTCAGATCCAGTCTAACGTTCGGGAAATCATGTCTAGCTGACGACATTAAACTTAGCGCTAGTTGGGAGGCAACCCATGCAATTTGTGTATATATTGTGATTTGGTGTGATTTAATTTGGTGTGTTTAGTTTTTGCAGATTAAGACATTTTAGGATGGAAGAAGTTCTCACAAATCTTCACAAGCAATTTCCTTCTCTCCCTCAAAACTCTCTGATGAAAGTCTACAAAGCTCGCTTGGAACGAATGAGATTACTAACGATCCATGGTGTTCCTAATGATATTCGTTGGGTAATTGAAGCACGGGTCTGATTGGCAGATGAGTCTTCTGACTCTTTTATTTCACATCTGTCTGGTTTTGGAAGAAGCACCTATGCAAAGAAACGTAGAGCTAAGCAAATGGGTGTTTGTTTCAAATGTACATGCTGGAATTCAATACTTATTGTTGTTCTTTAGGAATGGTGTCTGATAATCGTGAATACAAAATTAAATTCATTAATGATGGCTTGAGTAAGGACTCTATAGATAATATATCTTCGAATCTTGAGACGCATCCTAGTGGATATGTTCATATAGCCATTCACAAATTGCATACACAATTCCAAAAAGAAAGACAACAGTTAAGTCTTGGGAATCTAACTCAAAAAGACCTTGTTTGCCAATTTATAAGAAAATTGGATGGGAAGCTTATCCCTGACGCATAAACGTCAATCAAGCCGCTACTTTTCTTATATATATTATATCTCTTTGTCTTTTCCTAATAATTGTGATTTGTTTTGTTGTTTTCTTTTATTTTCTCCTACAAGATCCAGACATTTTTTACTATCACGATTTATTTTACTGTTTAACTAATAATTATCATTTGGCAGGTACAAGTGCTATTATTTTACTTACCCTTTTCAGGTGTTATAAATTCAACTCATCATTGCACTTTTGAAGACATCCAGAGTAAAACATGGAAGCCACTTCAAGAAGACGAGTTGAAAACATCTGTGTATTTTACGGTACTAGTGTTGGTGTTAAGCCACAATACGTAGAAGCAGCAAAGGAATTGGGTCGAGTCTTAGCTGCAAGGAATATGCACTTAGTATATGGCGGAGGCAATCTTGGACTTATTGGATTGTTTCAAAAGCAGTACAGGAATGAGGCAGTCACTTTTTGGGAATCATCCCAAAACCCTTGGCAGAAGCAAATCTTATTGGACCATCAAATGGAGAGGAACTGATCGTGCCAGGTATGTCTGAACGACTGGTAGAAATGATTAACCGTACTGATGCTTTTATTGCTTTGCCTGGTGGCTTGGGTACATAAGAGGAAATTTTTACAGTATTATCTTGGGCGAACCTGAACATACACCAGAAACAGATTGGACTGTACAACGTTGAAGGATCTTATGATTTTCTTTGTGTGTTTCTTGATGATGCCCGGAGAAATGGGTTCGTGACAAAACCTATGAAAGAACTCCTCTTTACTGCCAGAATTGTTCCGGATCTAATTCACCAAATCATGGCTATGAACCACAAATTGACCCTATCCTTTCAAAGATAATTTGGTCCGATGACGATCGTGGTAAGAGGCGTCAGATTAATCTGGATCTTAACCTTTAACTTTTCGTGTAGCATTTCAGTTATCCAGGTACTATCTTATAAACTCTTCTTCTATTGTTTAAGACATTGGGGACAATGTCTCATTTAGGTTTGGGGGAGGAAATTAGTTGATCAGTATCTTGTTTTTAGTTGTGTTTTTTTTTTATTTTTAGTCCAAAATATTTCGAAAAATACAAAAAAAAATTGAAATTTTTTCAATACTACAAAAATATTTTGCGTTTTTATTTTGACTAAAAATGTGAAATTGGTAAGAGATAGCTGAGTAAGGAGTTTCCACTCATGAGACGTGTCTAAAACCTATTTCGGAACAAGTTAATTTTTGTTTATTTCCTTTTGAATTATTTTAATTTGTGAATTCTCCATAATACTGACTAAAATGGATCTTCATATGGTCAATTAGCAGATATTATCAACATGCATGGTAACATACAGACATAAGCTATAATTGAAAAGTTTGTAATATTTAGTGCTTTAGTTTAATTGGAGAAAGCTTCTCAAAAAGTGGAGAAGTAAAAAAAACGTTTGAGATCCGAGTTATTAAGTCCGTATGGGTGTTTTAACACATAGTGCCCTAAAGCCAACTGGTTTGGGAGTCACTGGCCCAAAGCTCGCTACGTGGATCAATGATGTTGCAAAAATATATATATCTGAAGTCTGAGTAATTAAGTCCGTAGTGATGTCTTAACACCTGGTGGCCTAAAGCCAACTGGTTTGGGAGCCACCGACCCAACACTCGCTACATAGATGGAAGATATTGTATATAAATAAAAAAAATCAAAAATCAAAGAGAAAAATCAGAAAAATTATTCCATTGCTGCAAAAAATGTGTGAATTCTGATAAACTTTTAGGACAAAAATATTACTCTCTTATCAACTGCACTTGTGACTGTTGTGGGCAAAAATGAGTTGATTAATAATTTTTCGGCTGTGCATATGGAGAATGGTAAATATAATCGGAGAATTTACTTATTCAGTAATTTAGAAAGAAACAAATAACTAGTAACTTGAAGTAGAAGTAGAAGTTTCACCTGATTAGTCACTAACTTCTTTATTCTCTTATCTCTTGTCTTTTTGCTTTTGTGTGCATTAGTTTTATTATCTTTTTACTTTTGTAAAACTTTGTGGGTATCGTTGCTGTAAACCCTCACGAGACTATAACTCGTCCACTAGGGACACTTAGGGGTTTAAAGGCTTGTTGCATAAGCTAAATGCAACTGTGATCCCTACGAAAGTGGATTAGTTTAATTTTAATTGTTTCTTGTATTTTATTTTGTTGTTTTGCTCGAGGACTAGCAAAATGTTAGGTTTGGGTGTGTGATGAGCGGAAAATATATCAATATTTACCGCCCCTTTTTACTTAATATTTTGTTTAGTTTCTCGGGTTTGATGAACGTTTTGATGTTATTTAGTTTATTTTGCAGATAAAATAATATTAGGACACAATGAAATCATTTAGGATGAAATGTGGGTCAAATAAGGGCAAAAATTGGATTTGGCATATTAATTTTGGAGATGGAAAACTTGAAAGAGCGTTTTAAAGAAGTGCAGTTTTGGAAATTCCAATTTTGCGCATCTGTCGTATTTTGGGCATAACGTTTTACTCCGATATCGGATTGAGCTGATTCAAGTTCAAGATTAAAGAACACTCGAAGATATACAACTTTCTAAAACAAAATAATTTTGAATTCTGAATATTTCATGCCCGAAATTGATGAACCATCCAGAAGTGTACTGTGTGCAATTATTAAAGTCATTTTCAATGCAAAAAATTAAATTATTAAATAAATAATAAAAATTATCAAATCACCACCAACACATGATAAGAAATTAGTGGAGCAATTAATAATGGATTTGGTGGATGATTTGATGGAGGTAAAATTTTGCCTATAAATAACAAGCCATTTCATTTGTAAATTCATATTTTCTTCTAAGGAATTCCTTAAGAATACTAAGAAGATTGTATCTTGTTTGTTTATTTACAGCTTTCAGTAATTAATTTCCGCTTTCGCACTTTCTTTTCTTTACTTTTTGGTTTTTACTTTCCGCAATTTACTTTTACGCACACTACTTTTCTTTCTTTAATTTTCAGTTTTTACTTTTCAGTAATGAGGAGGTAACTCCCCTTTGTTGGGGTAAAAGGTAAAACTTTTATTACTAATATTTAGATTAATCTCCCTTAATTATAATATATAAACTAGTTAAAACCTGACTTAACGAGGATACCGCCATATTGGTCGGTTGGTAATTATTTTAATTGGTTTTAACCTGACTAAACTCGATACCGCCTGATTGGTCGGTTGGTAATTAATTATTAATTTGACTTAATCTGGATACCGCTTATATGGCTGATTGGTAATTATCATGCAAATTTAATATATTATATTAAGGGAGATATCTAAAATAGAAGTAATAAAAGTGGATCCTTTTACCTCATCATTTTCTTTTATTGTACTTTTACTTTATTTACTTTTCAGCAATTTATTTTCAGCATCTACTTTTCAGCAATTTACTTTCAGTGTTTTACTTTTCAGCAATTTACTTTCAGCAATTTACTTTCAGCATTTACTTTTCAGCATTTAATTTTCAATATTTAATTTCAGCATTTACTTTCTGTCATTTACTTTTCAGCAATTTACTTTTCAGCATTTTACTTTATGTCTTTTATTTTATTTAAGTTTTTACTACCCGTAAGTATATGTCGTAACTAAGCCAATTATCTGGGGTTGTGATGAATTCTAATATCACCGGTTTATAAGGGGTTATTTTATAGTTTGGGTAATTTAAAGGTTTAATTATTAAGTCTTAAGTTTAATGCGTCTTGTTAATTGGCCACTAATAAGATTGATCTGGTAAATCTATAATAAACTTAACAAAGGAATTTTAGGTTTCATCCTGAGACTTAATAGCCCACGATCTTCCTTGAGGATAGATAACCCTTAATAGATTTCCTTACAGGATAGACATATACCGGTCGGGCGGGGATAGCCATAATTAGAACTTAAACTTAATGAATCCAGATAATTTGGTTGACATAGACATATGGTTCAATTGGGTTATACTGGGTATTTACGTCTGACCATCGACAGAGGCTTTCACATAATTTAGTGTTCCAGGTTATTAAACCGATATATTACACAAACATGAAATAATTGCTTCATCTTTTAAAGGATATTAGAAAGATTCACAACCCTAGATAGTTTCCTAATATTGAATTTTCTTAAACCTACTTTGGTGCAATTTTATTTACTTTTTTTTAAATTTAGAATCATCACCATTTCAAATCAATCAAACAACCTGTTAGCTACTAGTAATCATTTGATCTCATAAAATTAATAGATTAGGTATTAAGTCCTCGTGGGATCGATACTTTTTATACTACTTGAACGATACGTGCGTTTGCGTTATACGCGTGTGATTACGTACCGATCACAAAGAAATAAAAGCATCGTCACGGTTAATCATTTCTACCAATCCTTCAGACATACCTGGCATGATCAGTTCCTCTCCGTTTGATGGTCCAATAAGATTTTCTTCTGCCAAGGGTTTTGAGATGATTCCCAAAACGTGACTGCCTCCCTCCTGTACAACTTTTGAAACGATCCCCATAAGTCCAAGATTGCCTCCGCCATATACTAAGTGCATACTCCTTGCAGCTAAGACTAGACCAAATTCTTGTGTTGCTTCTACGTATTGTGGCTTAACACCAACACTAGTACCGCAAAACACACATATGTTTTCAACTTATCTTCTTGAAGTGGCTTCCATGTTTTACTATGGATGTCTTCAAAAGTGCAATGATGAATTGAATTTATAACACCTGAAAAGGGTGAATAAAATAATAGCACTAGTACCTGCCAAATGACAATTATTAGTTAACAGTAAAATAAATCGTGATAGTCAAAAATGTCTGGATCCTGTCGGAGAAAATAAAAGAAAACAACAAAACAAATTACAATTATTAGGAAAAGACAAAGATATATAATATCTAAAAATATTTACGGCTTAATTGACGTCTATGCGTCAGGGACAAGCTTCCCATCCAATTTTCTTATAAATTGGAAAACAAAGTCTTTTTGAGTCAGATTCCCGAGACTTAACTGTTGTCTTTCTTTTTGAAATTGTGTATGTAATTTGTGAAAGGCTATGTGAACATATCCACTGGGATGCGTCTCAAGAGTCGAAGATATATTATCTAAAGACTCCTTACTCAAGCCATCCCTAATGAATTTAATTTTGTCTTCGTGATTATCAGACACCATTCCTAAAGAATGACAACGAGTATTGCAATTCCAGCGTGCACATTTATAACAAACACCCATTTGCTTAGCTATACATTTATTTACATAAGTGCTTCTTCCAAAACCAGACAGATGTGAAATAAAAGAGTCAGAAGGATCACCTGTCAATCGGACCCGTGCTTCAATAATCCAACGAATATCAGTTGGAATACCTTTGATCATCAGTAGTCTCATCCGTTCCAAGCGAGCTTTGTAGACATTCATAAGAGATTTTTGAGGGAGAGAAGGAAAATGCTTGTGAAGATTTGTGAGAACTTCTTCCATCCTGAAATGACTTTACCTGCAAAAATTAAACACACAAAAATAAAATACACCTGATCACAATATATACACAAAATTACATGGGTTGCCTCCCTGCGAGCGCTAAGTTTAATGTCGTCAGCTAGACGTGACTTCTCGAACGTTAGTCTGGATCTGAAAGTGTGACACTTTCTTTTTGTCGCTCAAATGATTCTCCCTAGTAGTGCTTGACACGCTTGTTCTTAACCTTGAATGTTTTGTTGGATTCGGGATCATGTATCTCAACGGATCTGTCTGGTAAAACCTTGGTGATCACAAATGGACCTGACCACCGTGATTTTGGCTTCCATGGGAAGAATGTCACCCTTGATTTGTTTAACAGTACCTTCTGCCCTGGTTCCAGTTGTATGCGCACTAACTTCCCATCATGTCTTTTCCTTGCCTTTTCTATGTACAATTTTACATCCTCAAAAGGCTGATTGTGAAATTCCTCCAATTCGTTGAGCTGGTGGAACTTTTTCTCTTATGTTGCTTGTAGTGCAGGAATTGCCTTTTTCAGTGAAAAAGATGCTTTATCTTCAGGCTCCACAAGCAATTGACTTGTTTTAAGTTTCTCAGTAGAACATTGCATTGCATTGGAGTTCTGAATGGTACTGTGTATCACATCAAGTCTGAAACATTCCTCATTCTTTTCATCATATGTGAAATTCATGGCCTTGAAAACATTGAATGTTACTTTTTGGTCTTGTTCCCTCATGGTTAGTTCTCATTTCTGTACATCAATAATGGTTCGACCTGTAGCCAAGAATGGTCTTCCGAGTATTATCGGCACGTCTTCATCTTCCTCCATATCAAGGATAATAAAATCTGCTGGGAAAATGAATTTGTTAACTTTGACCAGCACGTCTTCAATTACACCTCTCGGAAATACTAGTGTTCTATCAGCAAGTTGCAGAGAGACTGAAGTGGGCATTGTTTCTCCAATCTGCAGTTTCCTGAAAATAAAAAAGGCATCAAGTTAACACTTGCACCTAAATCACATAAAGCCCTACCAAAATTATGTTCTCCTATGATGCAAGGAATGGTGAAACTGCTAGGATCTTTCAACTTTTGGGGAAGCTTCCTCTGAATGATGGCGCTGCATTCTTCTGTCAATGCTACTGTCTTGTAATCTCCCAATCTCCATTTTTGTGAAAGAATGTCTTTCATGAATTTTACATAGCTATGCATTTGTTCCAAAGCTTCTGCAAATGGAATGTTGATGTGCAACTTTTTGAACACCTTCAGGAAACGAGCAAACTGCTTGTCCAGTTTGTTTTTCTAGAAGACGCTGAGGAAAAGGTAGAGGTGGAGTGATCTGTTCTTTTTCCTTTGCTTCTTTTTCCTCCATCTGTTATTTTTCTTCTTTTGGAATATCTTCAATTGTTGCCTTGATTCCAACATCTTTGTTGATTTCAGTACCGCTCTTTAACATGATGGCATGGCATTGCTTATTTCCCATGTTCCTTGGATTTGGCTCTGTGTTGCTAGGAAGGGTACCTGGCGATCTGTAACTCTGAGCATTGGCCAGTTATCCAATTTGATTCTCCAGTGCTTTGATGGAAGCAGATTGGCTTTGAAAAATAGCATCATATGCTGCTTGTTGCTTTTTGAACATCTCTGCAATCTATTCTTTCATTTATGGTTCTCTTTCAAACTCTTGACTTTTGTTTTGTTGCTGGAATCCACGTGGTGGAAAATTCATTTGCCCTGAATTGTTGCTCCATGAAAAATTGGGATGATTCCTCCACCCTGGGTTGTAGGTGTTGGAATATGGATTGTTCCTCTGTATGTTGAAATTGTTGAGATAATTCATCATCTCTTCGAGTTGGTTTGGTTCTAGTGCTCCTCCATATGGTGAACTTGTGGCTCCAATGTTGCTTTGAGTGCTGAGAGTTTCCATGAATTTACATATCTGATCCAGCTCGGGGTTGACTGTTGTATTGGCTTCAACTTCATAAATTCCTGCAATTCTTTGGATCATGCTCCTTTCTGTTGGCCACAAGGAATTGTTGTTGGCCATTTCTTCAATTAGGTCCCATGATTTATCTTCTCATTTTTCCATTAAAGCTCCTCCAGCAGCAGCATCGATTATGGTTCTCATAAGTCCAGAAAGTCCATTATAGAAAGTTTGGACTTGAAGCCATTTTGGAATTTCATGTTGAGGACATTTACGGAGCAAATCTTTGTACCTTTCCCAAGCTTCGTAGAGAGTTTCCGAGTCTTGTTGTACAAAGGATGTGATGTCATTCCTCAGCTTTCCAGTTCTGGCTGGTGGAAAGTACTTTGCAAGAAATTTGGTGGCTAAAGTGTTCCAAGTTGTGATGGAACCTGCTGGTAGTGAATGTAGCCAAGCTTTAGCTCTGTCCTTCAAGGAGTATGGAAAAACCCACAGTCTCAATATTTTTTCAGCTTCTCGATTGTAATTAAAAGTACCGCAAACTTCTAGAAAGTTGCTGATGTGGGTATTAGGATCTTCAGTTGCTTTTCCCCCAAACTGCACTGACTGCTGAATCATTTGAATGCATGTTTTGATGTCACATGCATTTGCTGGTAAAAGAGGAAGTACAATACAGGAAATGAAGCTGTCGACCACCGGAATGGTTCTGTCTCGAATTGGTTATTGGTGGTGCAACTTCCAGAGGTTCAGGTTCCATGTTGACTAAAGCTTTTTGGCCTTCTCGCATTTCCCTTCTCAACTGTCTGATGGTTTTTTCAATTTTCAGGTCAAACGGTCAGAGTTCAAAGCTTCCGGTTCGTCTCATGTAGTTTTTGAGAACCTGAAACACAAGAAAACCAAAACAATAAGTAAAAAGAAATTAGATACAAGTAAAGGTATCTAACTTCAAAACTAATAGTGAAAGATAAATAAGTCCTCGGCAACGGCACCGTAAACATGACCGGCTTAATCACACGCATATAATGCAAGCACAGGTATCGTTCAAGTAGTATAAAAAGTATCGATCCCACGATGACTTAATACTTAAGCTATTAATTTGATGAGGTCAAATGTTTACTAGTATCTATCAGATTGTTTGTTTTGATTGGGATGGTGACTTACAAATTAAATTTAAAACTAGTAAATAAAGTTGCACGATAGTAAACTGAAGAAAAATTTAATATTAATAAAATATCCAGGGTTGTGATTTATTCCAATATTATTTAAAGATGAAGTGGTTATCTTATAGTTAGGTAATATATTGATTTACTAACCTATAACACGAAATTATGTAAAAGCCTCTTCCGATGGTCAATTACAAATACCCAGTATAACCCAATTGAACCATATGTCTATGTCAACCAAATTACCTGGATTCATTAAGATTAACTTCCAATTATGGTTACCCCCGCCCGATAGGTATATTCCTATCTTGTAAGGAAATCTATTAAAGGGTTATCTATCCTCAAGGAAGATCGTGGGCTATTGAGTCTACAGTATTAAACCTAAAATCCATTTTCCAAGTTCATTTTAAGTTTACCTAATCAATACTAATGGCCAGTTAATAAAAAGCATTAAGATTAATGCTCAATAAATAAATCTTTATATTACCCAAACTATAATCTAATCCATTATAAACCGGTGATATTGGAATTCATCACAACCCTAGATAACTAACTTAGTTACTATTCATAACTAGGGCTAGTAAAATAAAAGACATAAAGTAAAAATGCTGAAAAATAAATGCGGTAAAGAAAATGCTGAAAAGTAAATTTATAATAAAATAAAATGCTAAGGTAAAAGGATTTACTTTTACTATTTGCCATTTAGATATCTCCCTTAATATAATATATTAACTTGTGATAATTTTGCCAACCAGCCATATAGGCGGTAACCTAATTAAGTCAAATTAATTCCAACCAGCCATAAAGGCGGAACAAAAATAAACTTGCCATATTGGCGGTAAGAAAATTTAATTACCAACCGACCAATCTGGCAGTATCCTTGCTTAGTCAGGTTTAAACAAGTTTAAAATTAATTACCAACCGACCAATATAGCAGTATCATTATTAAGTCAAATTTTAAATAATGAATATATTATAATTAAGGGAGATTAATCTAAATAGCAATAGTAAAAGAATTACTTTTCACCATAGCATTGGGAAGTTACCTCCTCATGGTTGAATAGTAAAAACTGTAAAAGTTAAAAAAAATAAATTACTATTACTATTACAAAAGTAAATTACTATTACAAAACGTAATTAAAATTATTTACAAAAATGAAATTAAAAAGAAACTAGGTAGAAAATTCCCTATTTACATCAGAGAATTCAGAGTGGAAGGTATATCTGAAACTGAAATCTCGAGCTCAATTTATAGACCTCGGTAGCCTTCTCGCGTCGCGACGCGCATCTCGCATCGTGACGCGCGTGATTGACGACGTGGAATGCAGAGAGCTCGACACGTGGCATTCTGTTTAAGGTGATAAGGTGACACGTGGCAAGGCGGCTGGGAGCTGAATGATTGCGCTGATATGGCGGTGACGTGGCACGTGGACTAGGTCAACTGGTAATGTGGACAATGACATGGCTGACATGTGGAGTGAGACATGGCGACACATGGCAATGGCGATTGTCGGCAACATAGGATGATGACACGTGGCACGGCGCACGTTAGCAGATCGGCTGTGATGTTGACACGTGGCACAGCGCACGTTAGCAAAGTCAAACTTCATATATTCTGACATGTGGACCCGTCACACGTTAGCATGGATCAGCGCACGTTAGGCGTCATGACGCATCCTGAACGTCGCAATGTGCCAAATGACCATTTTGCCCTTTTTTTTTTCCTTTTTCCCTATTTTGGTCCCAAATCACCTCCAGAGAGTCCTGAAACTTTATTTATCTACAAAATAACACAAAACACATCAAAATATTCTCAAAACTCAAGAAACTATACAAAATATTAGGTCAAATAAGTGGGAAATAGTGATATATTTACCACTCATCACATATGAGAGTGAAAGAGCTTCTTTTACAAATCATACTTCTGGGATCTAAGATTAGATCTATGAAGATCCTCCAAGTTTAACATCATCGCATAAGGATCCAATCCCTTATTCTGACGAAGAAACTGAGGAGTCATCGCAGCAAGCGTAACAGATTGAGCAGTAAAGGTATCATCACGATGAGTCTTCCAAAGCTCATACTCTACAGGCTGCTCAAGTCCGGCCTCAGGCCCAAGAGGTCTCTCTATTACATAGAGTAACTTCTCCGCTCTCAGTACTATCCTGAGGTTCATTTCCCAGTCTGAAAAATTTGCGTCGTTAAAGATATTCTCACCAATGATTATGTCCCTAATGCTTATCTTTCCATCCATCTTGATTGTTATAGTCCAACTATCCAATCAAGTGTTTCGGGTACATCAAATGCAATTGTTACTATAGTCTAACTATATAACCAACTACAAATGGAGTAGTGTTGAATACAGTCTAACTGTTCAAAGAAAACAATAAAATCATATTAGTCCAACTAATATATATAATAACGAGAAATAATATAGCGCGCATATTAGCGAGTATTAAACGAAATTGCAAATTTAATACTAGCCTCCCACTATTTTTCGGTGAGCCTCTAACCCTCCATTGAGGACTCGGGAAACCTATTTTCCTAGTGGGCTAGGATCCCATTAAATTATACACAACCTTGACTTTGGCCAAGAAGCTATATAAAATCTAACTAGGTAGATCTTTAAGATCAATTGGATCCCATCCAATTCCTAGATCCGGTAGGTGGACTCCAAGTCCGAAACATATATCCAATATATTTCCTATCATGTTTCCTCTGAATCAACTAAGCCTTGGCTTTGGCTCAACAAGCTTAATGATTTCAGTTAAGCGCGACCCATTGACAGTGGGAAAGCTTCGTAATCCACGTCAATGAACAAGAGTGACCTTGACTTTGGCGAAGAAGTCACAACTGCCGAAGACATGCGATGTTAACAAAGCTTTCATGGTTCAAACACATTCGCGATAGACAATGATCTTGACTTTGGCCAACAAATCAAAGCCAATCTTGGATATTGAGAGAGAACCACTCAATGGAAGGAAACACTTAATATTAAATGTGAGGGCGTTTTCATAAATTGGCAACCAATTTATTATCTTTTATTAGGTCTCATCATACACCCTTAAACATGCATTCTAAAAGCATAATAAGGCGCAATAAATTTTATAATGATATGCAGATGGATATATACAATTTCTTCCTAGAACAAATCTCTCTCTTTTCTTTTCCTCTCTCCCGTTAGCACTTTACATTCTTCAAAGTACCCAATTACATAACAATATAAGGAACCTCATTTACATTGAGGGGAATTGGTGAGAAGAGAAATACAATGAGAATGAATGGTGATAGGCTGGACACATAGGTCCAATTTCAAATAAATACCATATTTACAATAATTTCCAAAATTGCCCCCACCCATCTAATATACATCCGATATACATTATTCAAACAAATAAATCCAAGCATTCACACATAGCATGTTGTCAATCAATCTAATCCAATTAATTAATTCTTCATTTAATGACCATCCAATGTTAATACAACGATTTGATTTGCGCGAGTCCAACTCGTTTAAGAATAAAAACTCAAATTAAGTATTCTTGAATTATATCGAACTACAATATTAAATCCAATTTTGATTGTATTCAATACTAATTCAAGTTTAATTCTAAATTAAACAATTACACTTATTATATTAATGCCTTTATAGACTTGGATTCCAAATCCAATCCAAATGGTCTCAAAGGCCCATTTAGAATCCAATGCCATTTCTATTAGGTCCAATGGGCTTTTAATTAATTCTTTAGGCATGGACTTTTGGCTATTATGGATCAAACTCATAATGCCTTGGCCCATTTAGGAATCACTATATGCCATAAATTACTTTTGGCCCATTAGGCCCAATAAGATTATAAAAGGCCCAAAAGTCATATTTTGGACTCTTATGGAAATAGTTTAGGCCCAATTGGATCCAACCCAATTATCCAAAACAAAACTTGGCCCAACAAAAACCCATTAATCCAAATATAACCAAATTAGCCCAATTAGTATTTTATGGACTAATTTACATTAATACAATATTCCAAATATTACATTAATTCAATTTTAGTGTAATTTACATAACTAATTAATTAATCTAAAATTTCCAAAATATTAATTAATCTAATTAATCATATTAATCATTCCAATTAATGTCCAACACAAATTGAAGCAAAATCAAGTCTCCAACAACATGCTCATTCACGGGAATTGACAGGAAATTAACATCTAATTTGATTTCAATCCAAATAAATCAACATTCAACATTGATTTCATGCCATTAACACATCCAAGTGTCAAATTGAAAAAAATCACCATGAGCTAAACTAGGGTAGTATTCGGCCTTAGGTCTGATCATGTAGGAGTCACAACGCGGAACATTTAGTGTCGTGATGCGCAACAAGAAATGCTCTTTGTTTCAGCCAGATCGTATGAACATCACGATATGCAAGACCTGGAGTCACGACGCACAACAAGACCAATTTCATTCCATTTCAGTTTCACCCCAGGATGTTAAAGTCTGTTAGCACGTTAGCTATCCCGACACATATGCAACATGCATGAGCATCCACTACATCCATGACCATGATTAGCTTGTAGTTTATATATGCTAACTATACTCGAATACATGATGGGCTAGTTTTTTCCGCATGAACCTCTTCAGTGGCATCCAGAATCATTTACAATAGTTATCAATCTGTGAGTTGACCTTTCTTTTTCAAGTTGATATTACCTTTTTTTTCATTCGAGATTTACTTTTAAGCATTTTAGGGCATTAGCCAAGTTTATTTCCAGTTACTTTTATGAATCAGAATGTTTGAGAAAAGATTGATTTTAAAAGCTTGCATTTGTGATTTTTTGAGGCACTAGGGAAAAACCTGTTAGTCTCTAAGACATGACACAAGATCTCTAAACATGATTCTATGTGTGAATTAATCAAGAAAAGTGGTGGAAACACTCACATTGATTTGGAGAAATTTTGAAAAATTTCTTTTGGATGAAGCTCCAAGCAAGTTGTTTGTGTAGTTTAAGCCTTGGGTGAGTTTCCCTATCACCTCATTTGACCTTCGAAGTACTAGCTTAGTAGAAAATTTTGAAGTAAAAATTGCATACCAAGGAGAGGAAGAATCAGCAATGTGAGGGAGAAGAAGAGAGTGAATAATGTATGTTTTCCAAAAACTAAGTTGTTGTGTGTTTAAAGGCTTCAATTAATTTTGCCAAATACTTCCATCAATATAAGACATTTGATGTAAGTCATGGGTCCCACCACATTTAAATTCAAAATTTAAGTTGGCTTCTCCAACACACAACTAAACTTGGACCCGGGTTCGTTTAATCTGTTTAAACGAATTTGCAGCCGCGACATAATTAAATCCAATTTAATTAAATTATTTTGCCTCGCAAAATTATTACGATAGTCATTTTTGAATTAATTCATTCGCCTGAATTAAAAATCAATTTTAATTTGTATTGAAATCCAATTTCAATTAATATATTCGATATATTATTTAAGCCACAAATAAATAAATTAAATAGAAAAATCCAATTTAACTATTAAATTTATTTTATCGATTAATTCTAAATTAATCACGTTCTCTCTTCTATACGAATTCAATCCCAGAGTAATTCTTACCGTAATTAATCGTATATTAATTTTCTCTATCATAATTAATCTCAGATTAATTCTATTTGAGTCAAATGTCATTGGTGAATCTTTGGGAAGCGACCCAAGAGATTCCTGGATATGTTGGCAGTAAATACGATTGTCGGACAATCCGAACACGTGCGTACCCTGTACCGCGTTCTCACCAATTTACAAGACATGGTTAGCTTCTACCAAATCATCGTGCCTACCCAATTCTCCAGAAATATTCACCGAGGAATATTATCTTTATCAGGCATAATAAGATCCAGTATAAGATGTCACATGCTAGGCGTAGGGCTGGCTCTGTGTCTGCCCCGTATGAAGCATATATCGTATCCCGAGTAACTAGTCTCCGTAATCGGGAAGTCATGACCTAGTCATACTATTCTGATAGCTGCATCTTTTAAGAGTACTAGTTTCGTATCCTGTGTGACCATCATCTCCATACGACTGAAGTGATACTCCCATCTTGACATCACATCCAATACACTACGATTCTCAGTAAACCCAATAGGGGCGTACATAACCTGTTAAAGCTCCAGACGACCAATACCAAAGTAAACTGATTGTCGCAAGTAATAGTGACATAAGTCTCAAGTTAAAGATCACTTACACATACCCTGATTCGGATTCCCAAAGAAATATAGTCATACTACCAATGGGATTCTGAGTGGGTCTATCCAGAGCGAACTGTTCCTGGTCCAACGGCTAACAGAACCTCTTATTACACTTCTATAAGTATCCAATACCTAAATATATGAGAACTGTGTTGTTAAGCTTCATAACGCGCACAAGTGTAATACTAGTCTATTTCGCATTATCAATGTCATGTCTCGATAATACTTCTATTGGGAAGCGGCCGCGAGTGCGCAGCGGAAAATATAATTATTATGCAGCTTTCTCTTTGCCCAAGACCCATTTGTTTTGATTATTCTACAAGCCTAGGCATGTTACTATATATTCTAAACATAAAACTCATAAAACATGCAAAGAACATAAACTTTAACATGCTAACTATCATAAGAACTCTAATTAAAATAAAGAAAGAAAAAGACTTACTTGAACTGAAGACTCTTTCAGTCCTCCCTCCAATCTACAAGCTTTCCTCGAACTCAGCAAGCTATTCTATGTTCTGAAGAGCCACCCAAGTGTGTGGCCTCCAAAGGTGCACACACCAAAGCCAAAACTCAACGGTAAGACTACGCCTTGAGTGCACATGTATTTTGCCCTTGGTGCTAGCCTAGGCAAATACCTCAAAAATTTCAACTCGAGGTTCCTCTAGTCAATTAGACTTAAGGATCCTCAAAATCAGTGGCTTACTCTTTAAAATTTAGAGTTGCTCCCTTATATAAACCCAAAATATGAAAGGTTTTGGTGTGTAAATTTGTGAAGAATTCTTTGGGTTTATATAGTGCTCCAAAGACAATAAAATTAATTTAGAATCCGATGTGGGATAAAAGCTAATTTAATCTTAGCCATTGGATCTTAATTTAGTGGTTTAATGAGATTACAAAACCCTAATAAGTGTTTGGGCCGAATTGGAATTCAAAACAAATAACAAATTTGTTTTACTATGCATATGAATAGTATTTTTTTTATTTGAAGGGTCTGAAATACCCATCCTTATGTAGCTTAGTTAATCTTGTTTCATTGATATGACCTAAGCGACTGTGCCATAGATGTGATTCATTGAGATTATTCGAGTTAACGTTGTATATATTAGAGGTTGAACATTCTTTGTTACTTTGTAAGACATAGATACCATTATTCAAAATACCATCTCCATATTTTATTTCATTGAAATAAATAGAACATTCATTACAACTTATTAGGCATGAAAAGCCTTTATTACATAAAGAAGAAATTGAAATGATGTTATTTACTAGAGAATGTACATAAACACAATCTTCTAAGTCTAAAACTAAACCATTCGGCAAAACTAATGAATAAGTCCCCACGCACAATGCAGCCAGTTTTGCTCCATTACCCATGCATAAGTCAACCTCCAATGATGAAGTCTCCTACTGTTTCTCAGGCCCTGCACATTGTTACACAAGTGAGTCCCACAATCGGTGTCAAACACCCAAGTAGAAGGTTCAGTTTCGAGAATATAGTTCAATCATATACAACATACCAGAAGCATTGGGATTATTGGGCTATTGGGCTTCCCTAGCTTCCTTGGTTTTCAAGGATCTGCAGTATTTCTTCCAATGACCTTTCTTTCCATAAAAGAAACATTTCCCCTTTCCCTTTTTCTTCTCCACCTTACCATTAGGCTTTAGGTGATTTCGAGCCTTGGCCTTGCCCTTATTTTTCTTTGGGCCTCGTGGTTTCAGGTCCGTACCCGTAAGCATGACGGAGGTTTTAAGATCTGATTTCAAGTCATTCTCTGCTTGCTTTATCAGATTGTGCAATTATGCTAAAGTAGCTCCCTTATCAGACAGATGAAACTACATAATAGAGTTAGAGAATTCTTTTGGTAAGGATTGAAGAATTAGATCGTGACCTATCGCATGATCCATGATGAACCCGAGGTTGGCCAATTTTTCAATGTGGCCAATCATCCTAAGCGCATGTCCACTAACGGATCATTCCTTATACCTTGTTTGGAATAAGGCACATGACACTTGGAATCTCACGGTATGAACATAAGTTGCATACAACTCCTTCCAGTGAAAGATGATGGTTTGAGCATCCATATCTTCGTGAGCTTTATGAAGTTCGTCCGACATAAAGCCAAGCATTATGCAAACTTCTTGCTCATCATCATCGACATGTTTCTTCCAAGCATCAAATGTATCTTGGTCAGCATCTTCTGTGGGTTCAGGGGGGAAATGGTCTTTCAAGAACATAGAAAATCTTTTCTTGTCGTAAGACAATTTAAGGTTTCTAAACCAATCATTGTAGTTGTCCCCTTTGAGCTTACGCTCATCAAAGATGGAACGAAGTGATACTCTATTTGCCATTTGAATGTTTGTGAAATATTTTAACCCACATGTTAAGAGAAAATGTTAAAATTAGGAATATGTTTTCATTAATGTTTCATAATAACATTGGCTTTTAATATTATGCAGTTGCTCTCACTCAATTTTTTTAAAATTCTAAGCAAATCGCATCAACCCCAATATGATGGATTTCTTGTAGGCAAGGATCCCATTATCATCATTTCATAACTCCGACTAAAGCCGGTCATTATAAAATACGATAATTAGGTAGGTTCCCAACCAATTTATGATATAAATCACAATTCCTTGATCATTGGGTTGGGCAATCAAACATGCCATAGCTTATGCTAGTCCTTGTGGACACCCAATCTTTGCCATTAAGTTATAAGACTACGCCTAATGGTCGTTGCGTCTTATGACTCAGAAAAGTCAAACCATCATCAATAGTACGATTTAGGGACAAATTGGTAATGGTCAGTCTGGTAAAGCCTAGTCCTGCCAATACGGTTTAAGCCATTTGGGTCTATACTTTACAATGGGAGGCAAATTTTAGACTTAAATTATTATTGAGGATTTTAGCATGTTTAAGTGAATAACTGTCAAATGGATTCCTCCATTGAAAATTCCCCAGAGGGAGGGTGGAGCAAACTCTCTTAAATACCCTTACCTCTTAGGCTGTTATTGCCTTGGTGATGGGAATAAACAATAGATCCTCCAAATTAGTCCATCACTTTAAATATGCTTTAAGGTAAGCTTTGAGTAAATGATTATCTAGATGTCTTCACATCTTTTCCTTTTGGCTATAAAAAGTTAGTGACTGAAGGAAGACACCAAATCATTATCTAACTCTAGTAATACATTTGGTTAAATTAACTTTAGTTTGGAAAGTTTTATTAACCCCTTGGTCCCAACCCACTTGTATCTTTTATAATGTCTTTTATTATAAACAAGTGATTTATATTTTTTAGCCTTAAAGGTAATAAATCTCTAAGTTCATCACGGAATAATTAATTAGCTAAGGGATAAGCAATACACTATCTATTTCTTAGAAAGACTCTAGATGCTTGCACCCTAAAATAATCATGCCAACTCTAATCATACATAGAATCAGCAAGAATATTAGTTTAAATATGTTGGAATTATTTTATGCATTAAATAACTTTGATTAATATTTAATTATGATATTGCATTTTATTTTATTCAAATAAATTTACTATTCATGTTTGCTGCAGACGCGTGACCGTTAAATGCAATTTCACAATTCAAATCTTAACCAAATCATGCAAAAATTGTGCCTAAAATTAAGTTCAGGGTGTTAGCTTTCCAACGAACATTTAAACACCCAATTTCGAGTTCAAACTAATCAAAAACCAAATGGCGCGCTGATACCACTATTGGGAAGCGGCCACGAGTGCGCAGCGGAAAATAAAAATTATTATGCCACTTTCCCTTTACCCAAGACCCACTTGTTTTGATTATTCTACAATCCTAGGCATGTTACTATATATTATAAGCATAAAACTCATAAAACATGTAAAGAACATAAACCTAAACATGCTAATTATCATAAGAACTCTAATTAAAATAAAGAAAGAAAAAGACTTACTTGAACCGAAGACTCCTCCAGTCCTCCCTCCAATCTACAAGTTTTCCTCGAACTCAGCAAGCTCTTCTACGCTCCAAAGAGCCACCCAAGTGTGTGGCCTCCAAAGGTGCACACACCAAAGCCAAAACTCAACGGCAAGACTACGCCTTGAGTGCACAGGTATTTTGCCCTTGGTGCTAGCTTAGGCAAATACCTCAAAACTTTCAACTCGAGGTTCCTCTAGTCAATTAGACTTAAGGATCCACAAAATTAGTGGCTTACTCTTTAAACTTTAGAGTTGCTCACTTATATAAACCCAAGATATGAAAGGTTTTGGTGTGTAAATTTGTGAAGAATTCTTTGGGTTTAAATAGTGCTCCAAAGACAATAAAATTAATTAAGAATCCGATGTGGGATAAAAGCTAATTTAATCTTAGCCATTGGATCTTAATTTAGTGGTTTAATGAGATTATAAAACCCTAATAAGAGTTTGGGTCGAATTGGAATTCAAAACAAATAACAAATATTTTTTTTTACTATTCATGTGAATAGTAATTTTTATTTTCCAATTCCTAAAGTGCCCCCATCGTCATTCACCAATCCCTAAGCCACTATGGAACCTCATAAATGATATGTTCAATAATTAAACACATTGAACCATTTATAAACAATTCCTATAGCAATCATATATGCTGTTATATTTGTACTGTACACTGTTAACCATTGATTTCGACTTTGTTGTGTGAGAACTTTTGGGTTCCCCTCAAGTTGGACATGAAATGAATCGTGATAATTTAATCGAACATAAATTATCCTCCGATCTGATGGTCGTTCGATTTCAATGACCAATGTTGACATCTAGCAACATGCCAAGGCCTCCAAAAGAGAAGGAAATAAATATATACCCATTATGTATGCGATTTACATATGATACGGTCCCTCGCCTCACTGTATCCCCACCTATTGACCTATGGTACGAAAAATGTCTACCCATATGGTTAAATGTATGATGTTGATAGTGTCATGAATCGTGCTAACCCAAGAATCTCACATGATTCTTCCGCTGTGGCCACAGTCTCAAGCACTGATCACACATATCAACCCGCGAACTGGAATACTACTCTTATAAGAAAATATTATCTGAGAGAGTGGTGATTCTATGTTGTATCTTTACAAACTTCATATGTTTCAACAAATGACCCAATCATACCTTTATGACCGGATCTTTTGAACCGGGGAAGTAGAATGTCAAAGTTATTTGATCCACACATAAGATTGTAAAGACCTCAAGTCAAAAGACTAGTCATATAATCGATACATGAAAGTTCTCACAGACACATGGACTAAACACTCCATATGAAAACTTTCGGCGGTCAGTTCGATGGACATGAGCAACTCATGCATCCATGTGATACACCAAACGGACAGATCTCCGCTAGTAGCCTATAAGATCGGCTACCCCACTTAAGGGTGGATCATATCATCATGCTAGTCTCTCCGTTTTGTGAACACCCAGATTATTCACAAAACGATGACTAGGAACATTTAAGAGTAATTATTCTCATAAGGCGTGGAAGCCATCATCTTATTACTCCAATGGCTTTATTACAGTATTGATGATTCATATAAGTTATGTAAGACACATATAATAAAGATTTCCATTTTATTAATTAATGAAAGTATTACAAATACATGTACATATAGCCCATCCACAAGTTGGGTATAGGGCATATCCCTAACAACTTCGACTATAGATATTTAATGATCAAATCGTTCATGGATTAATATTGTCTCATATCTTATTAATCTGATTTAATCATATGGACTTCTATCATTAATATATATCCAAGTAATACAATTACAATAATTATAAAATATAAATTTCCTTTCGTCACATAGTTAATTTGTATAAAAACACAATGTCTTTTACAAATAGTGATGCTATGGGTCATAATTGTCCAGCAAAACCCACCTCAAATGTGACTTTTGGAATTTAAGGTTATTGGAATTGATGGTTATAAACATGTGTACATGTAGATCAAGACTATATGACAATGATACGTAATGCCCCTAGATCCTAGTTTCAGGGCTAGCGGACGGCGATACGTAACGCCCATAGACCTTAGATTCAGGGTCTGGATGATAACATGGATCACCACTCCTGGCTCTAGTTCAGTGGCTTAGGGGATGGTGATACGTAATGCCCAAGACCACTATATAGGCGTATCGGGGGACGACAATACGTAGCGCCCCCATGTGTCAGGTTTTCTACAGATTTTCTAGGCCTATGGGAGGATGGTGATACGTAGTGCCCCCATATATCAGGTTTTCTACATATTTTCTTGGCTTATGGGGGACAACAATATGTAATGCCCCCATACATCATGTTTTCTTCAGATTCTCAGAGTTATGATTTTAAGAAAAGATAATTTTATAAAAGAGTTTTCAAGAGAAGCAGTTTTATGAGAATCTCAGAATTTTGTAGACATAAAATAATTTCTAGAAAAGTTTCACAGAAAGAGAATTGTTTCAGATAAGAAAGTGTTTTAAGAAAGAATCAATTTTCTAGAAAGGTTTTCGATATCAGATCCACAGATTTTTCATAAAAGCATTATAGTTTCCATTTTTAAAAACAGTCCACTCACTAGGTCGTTCCAACGATCTAACCCCTCACTCCTAATATTTCTATTTTGCAGGTTTATCTGGAGGACGAGCTCGAGGGGATGGATACTGATGGCAGTCACTACGATGTTTGGATCCACCAGGTTGTGTACAAAGATTCTACATTGTTAGTGTCAAGTAAAGTTGAATGTCAGTCATTAGTAATGTATAAGCCTTGTAATGTGTTAAAAGCGTTCAAGAACAGAGTTGTAAAGAGAAGTTATTATGAGTATATAATTATGCGTATTACATGTCGTTGAGTTGGGCAATGGTCCCTATGCATGAGTTGTGTTTGAGACAAGATTAGAATTGATATTAATAGTCAGGAATTCAGAGGTTCAGGGGAATAAGATAGCCTATTCCCTGCCGGTAACACCTCCAGAAGGGGGATGTTACAAAGATTGTATCAGAGCATGGTCTAGGGATTTAGTGACTGCATTGGGTATAGTGGTGGGGTCTTGTATACGTAGTATGCCTGGGATACCCATACGCGCGGCACTACCTCTCCAGTATCTGATCCTCGAGTACGTCCTCAAGCCCTATAGACAGGTTAGTAAGAAATTCCAAAGCTAGTTGAATATTCTTCCTAATGAAAGTAAATATAACCATTGTCTTAACATAAAATCCTTTTGTAGTTATCTCGGTTTATAATCAGAAGTTCAAGACAAGTTATGAAAATAGATAGTAAAGTTCTAAGAATATTCACCCAGAGAATTAAAAAGATGAAGCCATAAGAGAAATAATGAATGATGTTCAGATGCTTAAAGCAACCAGAGACAATAAAAGGTAGAGATATAGAATTTGATAATAGGAAATTCCATAACTTATAGTAGTAAGGGGAATATAGTAAGCTCAAGCAAGAATAAAAATTTCGAGTAGACATAAGTAAGATTCATCCCCTCATAAGAAAAATTCTTTGAATTAGATGTATTAGCCTTTGAATACCTCGTATAGATAGCAAGTTTGCCAAATAACGAAGGATAGTCAGAAAGATAAAAGAAGCAAGAAATCTAATTTAATTGTGGAAACTCTTAATAGACTTGAGATACCAAAAAAGGACGTAGAGATTATAGACACCCAAACCAAGGCTCTTAAACAAATAAAATGAATGTCGTAAGGAAAAATAATGGTTGCCTTAACTAAGGAATTCGATATCGGTAAGGCCCCGGCCTACCCAGATTCTCACCTCCCAATGGTACCGGTTAAGGAAACTTCCTGACAAAGTCTATCTCATACCTATCTTACATGAGTAGTAGACTCTATCAGGACACATAATACCAGAATGAGAAAGTCGACATCCATCAAGATATGAAATTCTTACCACATCCTTAACTGGCATGGATAAAGATAACCATAAGGAAGCCGGGTAACGGTATATCCTAAGACAGATTTGGAAGACACTGAAAGATAGGTCACCCAGAATGGTTCAAGGAAGTTTCTGAAGTAAGAAAGAAGAGAACCCAACATAATTCAAGAATTTAGGCATGTCAGCACGAGGCTTGCAGTACTAGTAGAAGTCCACAGAATAGACCAAACATAGTAGAAACCTATACGAATGTAAGAAATAGACTCATTAGATTGGAGACACTAATGAGTTAGCAAAAAAAGATCGGTACAGATTATAAGTAAGGTGATGTAGCTGAAATTTACAGCAAAAGCAGAATTCCAATAAGAATGAACCACCACTGGCCTCGGTAGCACAACTTAGAGCCAATAGCTAGGTTATGGAAATAATAATATAGAAGGATGCAGAAAGTAACAAGGAAGTTCAGTGCAAATAGTAACAGAGATAACGTAGCTTAAGGATAATAAAGTAAATTGAGACCTCAAGATAGTTGATAAAAGTTATGGAACCTTAAAACATGGAGTAGTCGATGCAAATTCCAATAGAACGAATGGTGATTCTTCTTTCCAGCTGCCTCTACTCTAGTAAGTATATAGACACCTAGCCAGACTATCATTGAGCTTAGACAATTAACAATAATGTGTATTCTTAGATCTTAATGGGAATCATGTATTCACCCATCAACGTAGAGCCCGGTAAGGATTTGAACAAGTAAAGAAGAGCATCTGACAGGACGGACAAGTAAAAAAAATAACAAGATAACCGAATCAAGAAGTTCAACAGAACCTAGAAAATAATCATAAGATAGTAATATTTTGTATGAGATAGAATAATTTGAGTTCACGGTTAGTCTAGCCAAATCTAGAAGTGATAAACTACCTTATTGTAGAACTTATATCCTCTAAGAAAGTAAAGGCTCTAAAAGAGCAAGGAACTAGAGAGAGCAACACCCAAACCAAAGGTATGGTAGTAATACCATAACATGTCGTAAATATGGAGCTTCCGGATAAGTAATGACTTAAGAGGTTTAAAAAACTGAGATAAGTAGGAAATTTAAGTTACAGAGAAAATTCGAAAGGAAGAATACCAAATAGAGCATAGTAGGATTTTGAGAGAGCATAAGCCTTAAAGAGATTTTAGTAAAGGACAATATAACCAATAGTCAGAAATAGATCGTGAGTAAGTTTAAGGAGGTCATTTAAATAGTTCCTGATATAGTACCTTAATATGGGAAACCAATATCATATATGTAAATAAGGGAATCCTATGATTATAAACGGCCAGCATGTGCTACTGCGGTAAGCAAAGCTTGAGAGACCACCACAACCGAAAAAGACTTCAGGACCAACTCCCACCCGCCCAACCCTTGTTAGACAAGAATAGTAATTGGGGAACTCGATGTTCTTCCCGAAGATGTTCCCATAAACAAGTGATTTGTGGTGTTGTATAGTATCCTATAAGGTATGATAAAAGACATTTAAAAGATGACATCCTTATGATAAGAAAACCGAGATATGAAACACAGAAACTTCAGATATAGTATAAGAGTGGATGAGAAAAGAAAAAGAACTCTAAGAAAAAGATTTAAATGAGGAAATGTCAATAAAATGATGAAAGGAATGATTATTAGTCAAGCAATGATAGGAATACGTGAGTGACGACATTAGACATGACTAAGGACATATAGCAATAGACTTTTTCTTTTAGGAATTCAAGAAGAAATGTATCATAGATATATTGTGGGATGCATAATAGTGAGCCCTTAGGAATTAGTATACGGATAAATAAGGCTTAGGATGACTTAAACCAGATTTATTATTATATAACATAAAAAGGGCCAAGGAAACTAGGTATACGGATATTGTTGAGACCAAGACAACACCTAACAGAATAAGACTATGAGAGTATTGAAAGTGGAATATTGTGGAGTGCAACCAGACAAAGAAAACAAGTTAGTGTAAAGGGTGGTTAACTAGAACTATACTAGTAACGAATTTAAAAAGTATGAACGTTAACAAGAATCGGATCACCAGCATCGATGTTAATAGTAAGCTAGGAGTATATGAAGAATTTGACCATGAACTGTGAAGCCCTAAGCCCCATATGTAGATAAAGATAGAAGAACTTGGAGGACATAGTCGATAAGCACTTGGAGTTTTGCGAGAAGAAAATAGAGAGTTAGATAGTTAAATCAATAGGAAGAAGGCTAGGATCAGATCGAGCATGTAGAACTGAACTGAGGAAGTATCAAGTACAATCAGCTTTAATAGTGACAATGATTAGTCTTGTATATATTTATTCCAAAATAGAAGTATGATATGAAAAATCCTAACAAAAAAGAACACTAGAATTTCAAGGGATGCGAAGGTACCAGCTAAGAAGAACCCGAAGAAATATTTAATTAGGTCATCAAATAGACTACATTACAATAAAAGGTGAAGTATGACAATAGCCGTAACATGAAGGTAGTCTATATATTACTCAGCAGAAATTTCATGGAATAATGATGACGCGGAACTCACTTAGATGTTTAAGGCCAAACAAACCCCTCACAATTGATAGAATAACAAGAACCGCGAATTTGATTTTGTAGGAACAAAACTCTTCCAAGGCCACAAAGAACTTGTCTTTGAGAACCCTTAAGATGATTCCTTGTAGTGTTCTGCTAGCACGGAGACGCTACTAATGTTGCCACACCTTAGATAAGTCGATTTCATGAAATAAGGGGAATCCCTCCCTTAAGTAATTTTGGACAAAGCCAAGCTTTCAAGATGAAGCTAAATTTTTGAAAATGGTTGATTCTTTTATTAAGAAACAAATGTTACAATACATAGTACAATAAAACAAAATCTAATGGACATAAAATGACCCAAACACCCTTAAAGTCTAGCTAATGGCTAATTAAAGGTTATGCCCTTAATAATCATTTAATCATCTAGACACCATAACAAAAATGTCAAACAAGATGGCTAAAGTCATCAACAACTTGGCCAAAAAAGTCAATAAAGAAAAAAACACAAATATCACAAAATTCAACAAAGGTTAGAAAATTTTTCCAACTGTCTCAAGTTATCCCCTTCACACCAAGAGATCCTAAATTTCGTGGACCACTTGTAACAAAGCCCAAATATTGTGTCTCAACCCAATTAAGCCTTGCGTAACTCGAACACTTGGTGTCAGGCTTGAATCAACTTTGTCCGTAAAAAATGTACTTGGCTTAAGGATTGCTAGTGTGTCCATCTAGTACGAATTGCAATAGCTCCATTATGTTTAAGCCAAGTCCTTTGATGCTCCGTGCGTGGCTTGGATCATTTCATTCCATCTCTCTTGAAAAGGATTCGACCTCGAATCTGCACATCCATCAAAGTAAGACAAATAAGAAATATTAAACGTTGTGGACACATTTAATATTTCTTATTTTATATAATACGCTGGAAGTGGAACTCGAATCACCAGGAAGATCCAGCTTGTAAGCATTGTCATTGATCCACTCCAAGACTTAAAATGGACCATCTTATATCGGTTGCAGCATAGATCTTCGATGTGATGGAAACCTCTCCTTACACGAATGTAGCCATACCCAATCTCCGGGTTCAAATATAATGCGCTGGAAACCCATTATTCTCACTAACTCTACCTTTATTGTTTCATTCAAACTCTCAAGCTTGATATTAATCAAAGATAATAAATTTATAGCAGTTAAAGAATTAAAATCTTAATCAATCTCATAAAGTGAGTAAGAATTAGAAGAATGAATGCATTTATCATATGCAACTCTGTCAATGGCAAACATTCCTCCAAAGGTTTCAAATCCAAGTTAAAATTAGCATACAATTGTTTCTTTGTTAAAATAACAAGTACTTGCCTTAAATGCAGGACATGCTTATCTAATTACTTATTGTACACTAAGACATCATCAAAATAGATCACTACAAACTTCCCTATAGATGGACACAACACATTGTTCTCTAATCTCATAGAAATGCTAGGGACGTTTGTCATACCAAACAACAATATTAAACTCTCAAACAATCTATATTTGATCTTAAAATCAATCTTCCACACATCTAACAAATTAATAGGCCTAGATATGGGATGGCGATACGTTACCGTGATATTAGTTATAGCTCTCGTGTCATCACATATATGCCAAGTTCTAACATTCTTAAGCATTATCTGGTGTTGAATACCTCTAATTGGTGGAAGCCCACTAGGAATGTCCTCTATCAGCATATCATTGAATTCCTGCGAAAGATAAGAAATAGAAACTAGAAGAAAAAGGTCAGTGTTAGCATCATATACATGGTGATCATTATAAACTAATAATAGTATAATCTGGCTAGACTTGTAAGCCTTCCTTAATTCACTCTCACTCGAGTATAAGCTCTTTTAACTCTTCCTTTTGTTTCCTATTTATGTTCATTCACACTCCTCTTGGAAACACTAATGGCCTTAGCCTTAATTTCCTTACTTGGTTCGATCACACTCCCCTTACGTGTTTTCTCTAATGGCCTCCAGCTTGTTGTCGTAAACTCTCATTTACAACAAATTCTTCAACCATCTCATTACCCATATTATTCTCTGATGGCTCCATAAAATATACCTTATCGATATTACCATGTCTCTCACTACTCGTACTCCTCTGAAAATACAACAGATCATCATATGCTTGTTGTGGTGTTAAAGGAACAAGAGTAATGACTTTTTCACCACACTTGACTTTATATATATTTCTGTCCATATCATAAACTACCTTGTTAAACTTATACCAAGGCTTGCCCAATGGTATATGTGTAGTACTCATAGGAACTACGTCACAAACAATTTCATCAATATATTTTTCCCCAACATCAAAACTTACCAAAACTCTATGTCTAACCTCAACCTCGCCAAATTCACTCATCCACATGTAAGGTCTATCAAGAGGTATCAATGGTAACCCAAACTTTTCAACTAGTATAATACTAGCTAAATTAATAGGATATTTTCTACTAATGATCATACTACACGCTCCAGTGTTGATGTGGCATCTCGTGTGAAAGGCGAAGACCAAAATATTTTGAAAGTTTTTATCCAAGGTCTCAAATTCCCTGTCCATGTCAAAACAAACAGATTAGTCAAATATTTCAAACAAATGATTTAACCTCAAAATCTCACGGGCTCATGTGTTTACACTCAAATATGTATCACTCCACTCCACTTGTGTTTGCACTCATTATAGTGTGAATATGACTTACCAAAAAACTCACAACAATGTGTAATCTTCAAGCTAGCATAAACAACAAGAAACCAATATAGGGAAAATAGAGTAATGCAAGTAAGAATTAGCAAATACGTAGACTCAATTCAAAGAAAACCTATTGCTAGAATAATTGAAATATAGAAATCACAAACTATAACAACAAACAAACAAGCATGCAAATAATTGCGGACGAATGCGAATTCGGATGGAAATTTGTGTCTCAATAGAAATTTTGTTGAATTACCCTTCATGGACAATCAGGTGATAAAATAAAACTAACGAAATTCAACCAAAATTTTGAACTTTTTTTTTTTTTACTCTTCAGATCATTTGAGCTCTCAAAATTTTTCTAAGTGTTGATCGGTTTGTAGTCCGGTATGGGACCAGTATGGTTGCTTGTCGGTTCCAGTAGCTTTATTTTTCTCAAAGGTTCGTCGGTATAGAGATCGGTATGGGACCGATTTGAATGCTTACCGGTTCCAGGAGCTAAGTAATCTCCAGGTAGATCGGTATTGACACCGGTATGTAGGCCGATATAATACTAGCCCGGTTCCAATAGATATATAATTCCCAGTTAGACCGATATAAAGGTCAGTATGAGACCGATATGCCGATCACCGACAGATCAGAAATGCAAAAATACTTAAGAAACATAAAAATGAAGAATCAAGATGAACAAGTATCTTGATGACCACCACAAACACAATAAAGACTAAATCAAAAACACAAAGTAAAGATAGAAAAATCAGACCTTAGAACCCTAAGCACTAATACCAAATGACACGGAACTCACTTGGATGTTTAAGGCCAAGCATACAATTGTTTCTTGACTGCTTAAAAGATCCATATCAACATCTCATTCATTGAAGGGTTTAACAAATGCCCAACTATGTGAAGTTTATAAAGGAGATGATGTCCAAGAAGAGGAAGCTGGCTGATTTTGAAATAGTAGCACTCACTGAGGAGTTATTGCCATTAGACAAAAGAAGCTCCCTCTAAAGTTAAAGATCTTGGTAGTTTTACTATACCATAAATTATTGCAAATCGAGAATTTTGTAAGGCGTTATGCGATTTGGATACGAGTATCAATCTTATGCCCTATCCATCTACAAATAATTAAGCCTAGGAGAGGCGAAGCCAACCACCATCACATTGCATCTAGCAAATATATTTTTCACCTAACCATATGGAATAGTAGAAGACATGTTGTTAAGATGGATAAGTTCTATTTCCCTAATCATTTCCTTATTCTTGCTATGGAGGAGGATTATGAAGTCCCAATCATAATTAGGATACTTTTCTTGGCTGTCTGGCAGAGCAATAATGGATATGCAGAAAGGTGAACTTACAATGCGGGTGTAGAACGAAGAAGTCACCTTTAGTGTTTTCAAAGCCATACCGAGTCCTCAATGTGATGAAGAATGTCACAGGAAAGACATTGTATAGAAGGGAGTTAAAATAGAGAATGACCATATGTTAGGTGCGTCTCCATGTATTCAAGCCAACATGCAGGGTGAACCGATAGTCAAGAAACCAACTACCATAGTACAACCTGTTGGATAATATGACCCATAGCGTCACTATTTGCACAGATCATTGTGTTGCTGTAGCAAATTAACTATGTAACAAGGAAATTGCACTCTCGTCATTTGTGATTAGATCACCAGAGATATATAAATGAAGAGAGGTCCCTATGATTAGTTCCTGGATTGAGATGATATGAGACAGTATCAGTCCACGAAGGATTAATCATTAAATATCCCTAGCTGTAGTATTATCGAGACTGGACATCGATAATGCGGAATAGGCTAGTATTGCACTTGTGCGCGTTGTGAGGGCACAACGGCATAGTTCTCATATATAAGTATTGGATACTTGTGCAAGTGCGATAGGAGGTCGTGTTTCACCGATGGTACGGGAAACAGCTTCGCTCTGGATAGACCCTTCGGAATCCATTGGTATTATGACTAGGTGTTATGGGAGGCCGAAATCAAGGTAGGTGTGTATAGTCTTAACCTGAGACTTACATCGCTAATACTTACGACAATCGGTAAACTTTGGTTTTGGTGGTGGGGGATCTTAACTGGTTCTGTGTTCACCTCTTCTGGGTTTATCAGAGAATCGTAGTGTATTGGATGTGATGTCAAGACGGAAGTGTCACTCCAGTCATAATGGAGATGATGTCACGCAGGATACGGTATTAGTGCTCTTAAGTGATGCGCATCCAATCGTGATATTATGACCAGGTCATGAATATCCGATTATAGAGACTAGTTACCAGACATCCGATATGTGTTTCGGACGGGCAGACATTATCCAGCCCCAGCGCTAGCACGTGACTATCCGATACTGGACCGATATGCACAATACATTAGTATACTACGCTTGATACAGATCTAGATATTCTTTGATGAATATGTCCGGAGAACTTGGGAAGACTTGGTGCTTTGCTAGGAGTCGACCTTGTCTCGTAATCGGTAAATAGATTAGAACGTAGTACTTGGTACGTACGTGATTCGGATACTCCGACGACCGTATTTACTGCCAGATTATCCGGGGATCTCATGGGTCGCTTCCCGATAATCCACCGATGACGCACAACTCGCACTCTTGAATAATCTGGGATTATAAAGAAGAGAGAGAGAAAATTAATCTAGGATTAATAACGGAGATGTTTTATCCGGGATAAAATGTCGTCTAAGAGAGAGGAGAACGATTAATCGGAATTAATCGATGTATTAATATATTCGATATATTAGACGAAATTAGATTTCGACGCGGAATTAAAATTAGATTTTAATTCGGGCAAACGAGTTAATTAGAATTAATTCGTTAGCGACGTAAATAATAATTTCTCGGTAGCCGCAATTATTTGATTGAATTAACGTCGCGACGTAAGCTCGGTATTTCGGAAAATATCGAACCCGAACGCGTGAGTGCACGTGGGCCCACTTTCATTTGGAAACGTGTGGGGCCCACATGACACATGTCATTCTAATGCATTGCATGTAGATAGTGTACAATGCACTCAATGTTATTGCATGGAATTGAGTGTTTGACACTCTAAGCCATTGCATGTTTTGTGTCATAATTTTATTATTAATTTAATAAAAATATTATGGCATAAATATAAATGATTTTTGGTAAATCATTTTCAACTTAACACACAATTCAATCTCTTCAAACTCTCTCTTCCTCACGCCAAAACACATTCTGCTCATGTTTTTGACTTGTTTTGGGCGTGACTTAGGGAAGCCAAGAGTGGTTTTCATGGTGAGAAATCAAGTGCTAGCACACTTACAAGTCTTGCGAAGGTGGTAGGGAGGTTCGACCATGAGACGGGATCCATCCGACGTAGGTAGGAGCTCCGTTTATTCACTTGATTTCTGTTTTGCAGGGCGTGGACTGGTTGCAGTGCGCGTGGCAAGGCAGTACGTTTTTGGCCTTGATTCGTCTTCAAATCGACATAACCGATCAATGTGAGTATTCCGCTACCTCCGTTGATGTGTTCACGCATTATTTCATGTCTTGATTTGATTTGGGACCTTAGAATAACCAACAATGGCATCAAGAGCTAATGTTGCAAGCATGAAAAATGTAGGGTTTAATTTGGGTAAATGTGATTTGAGCATGATTTGAATAAATTGCTTGTTTGAGTATGCTTATAACATGTTTAAATTCATTTTGGTTGGACTAATTTGATGAAAAATGATTTGGAATTATTCCCCAAAATTAACACCTTGGCCGAATGTATAATGATTTTTGGGATCTTGGATTTTTTTCATTATAATTCATTGGATGAGTTGTAATCGATAAGTTGATGATGTTAATTTAAGATTCGAATTGGATTTAATTTTAAATTGAACAAAAACCCTAAATTCTATATGTTGGCCGAATGGTGCCTTTGCCCCTAATGTCTTGGGTGTTTTTGATTTATGAACATTGGATGTGTATGAAATCATTCGGGAAGTTAATACGTTGTCGATTGTGTAATTAATCGGATTGATTCAAATCGGACAAAAAATAACCTTCCTTGGCCGAGACTTAGAAGGTAATATGGTTTGATTTTTCATTATGTGTGTTTGACATGTAATAATGAATTAAGTATGATTAATTGGACTAATTAGTGTTTTGGAAATGTTGATTTAGTTGATTAATCATATAATGCACTTTGGTAATTAAATTGGGAAATTGGATTTTTTGGATTTAATTAATTGGCCTAATTTGGAAATTAGAATTTAAAATTGTAATTGGGCCTATTGGGCTTGATTTATCAAGTTTGGTTGGCCTAGGGATAGTGGATTGGATCCAATTGGGCCCAAAACCTTAACCATAAAGCCCAATTGCGACTAATGAACCTTTAATGTTCAATTGGGCCTAATGGGCCAAGATTGATTTATGGGCTTATGGGGTAAATCCCGGATTGGACTTTGGTTATCGGTTTGACCCGAGTTGAGTTGACAAAAGTCCACGCCTTAAGAAATCAATCAAAAGCCCATTGGACTTTAATTGAATTGACGTTGGACGTTAATCGGTCTTTGAGACGCGTTACGATTAGATTTGGAATTTAAAATATAAAAGGTATTAAATAAAAGTGTAATATTTAATTTTGAATTGAATAGTGAATTAGTATTAAATACATGTTAAATTAGATTTAATGATGTAGTTTAATTTAATTCATGAATTCGTACTTTGAGTACTTATTCGCAAAAACGAGGTTTGACTCGAACAAAATCAAATCGTTGTTTGAACATTGGATGATCACTTAATATTAGATTAATTAATTTGATTAGATTGATTGATAGCATGCTTATGTGGTGTGAATACGTGGTTGTGTTGAATGAATAATGTATATCGGATGGATATTAGATGGGTGGGCAATTTTAGAAATTGTTGTAATAAATTCGATTTATTAAATTGGACCGGGCGTCCAGGCCTATCACCTTTTTCTCTCTTATTTCTCTTCTCACCTATTCCCTCTATGTATAGAGGGTTCTTTAGGAAGTGTAGTGTAGACGGGTAGAAGTAGAAGTAGTACAAGTGCTAGCTTGAGTGAGAGGGGGAGGATTTGATCTAGGATCAATGTGTTAAGTATCCATCCGCATATCATTATTATTTTATTTCATACTCGCTTTATTATGTATTTAGAATGCATGTTAAGGGGTGTATGATGATGAGACCTTAACAAAGATAATTAAATTGGTAGCCAATTTGCACGCGAAAAACCCTCGTTTTATTAAGCAAATATCCTTCCATTGAATGATTCTTGTTCAAGATCCGAAGTTGGCATTGGTTGTTTTGACCAAAGTCAAGACCTTTGTCAATCAAGGATGTACTTGAATCATGAGAGTTTTGTTGCATATCGGTGTCTTGTCCAAATCGTGATTTTTATTGCCAAAGTCAGATCACTTTTTGTCCAATGACATTGATTACGAAACTTTTCCTCGTCAATGGGTCCCGCTTAACTGGAATCATTAGGTTTGGTTTGGCCAAAGCCAAGGCCTAAATGATTCGGAGGATAGGGTTAGGAAAATGTAATGGATACATTGACATTATACATATGTTTCGGACTTGGATGTCCACCTAACCAGATCTAGGAATTGGATGAGATCCAATTGATCTGTGAGATCTACCTAGTTAAATAGCATACAGTTTTTATTGGCCAAAGTCAGGTTGTGTGTTATTTAATAGGATCCTAGCCCACTAGGAAACACGGTTTCCCGAGTACTCCACAAAGGGTTAGAGACTCGACGAAAAATAGTGGGAGGCAAGTATTGAATTTGCAACATTCGTTCGAATACTCGCTAAACACGCTCATTTTATTTTACTCGTCATATTTATTAAAAGTATTAGTGGACTAATATTTTATGTTGTTTTAAATTATATATATAGTTGGACTATATACAAACTCATTCAATATATTGTGATTTTATAATTGGATTATAGTAATCAATATAATTGAATTAAAATGATAGTTGATTTTAATTGGATTATAGTAATCAATATTAAAATATAGTTGATTAAATAATTGGATTATGTAATCATTATAATAAATAGTACCTTTAATATATTGATTAAATAGTTGGACTATTAAAATCAAGAAAGAATTGAAAAGGTTGAATATTTAAAATATATAATCCTTGGATTAAATGTTTTAAATGATTTAATTTTCAATTGGGAATTAATAATAGGTTAATTTATTTGATAAAAAAATTATTATTACTAAGCCCATAATTAAGCAAATAGTAGAGCATAAAGTCTTTGGAAGATTTATGTGATGATGACTTTAGTGCTTAATTAATATACTTACAATAAATCTATCTTTAGATTTAAAAGTATTAAAATTGCAATTAATAATTCTTGGAGAATTAATTGACTATTCTAGTGGAGAAAAGTCAAAGTTTACAATTGGCATGTAGCACAAGGTGCATATCATTTCGATATTCCGAAACCCAAGGCTTGGCCAAAGGTTTGTGAAATATTGAAAGGATAATTGACATATCTCAAAGTGACTACCATTTGGATATGGAAGACATGAAGGAATAAAGAAAGGGCGAGGCTCTAACTTTAAAAATATTTGTCAAAGTTATGTTCACAACTAGTATTAAAATTAGATTTTAAATACTTAGTGTGGTACATAAAATATATGTATTGATGTTCAGAATCCGCTGTGAGCTGGATACTGCCTTCAAAGCCGAGATTTCTCTGCGAATTGGAAACGGGACGAAAGTCGCTGTTTCGACCGTAGATACCTAAGTTTAGGAACTACCCTTTCGGTATGTACTTAAATTAGGAAATGTTATTATGTAACTAGTTTAACTAGAGACATTATCTCTATATCAGTGTTTAATCCATTGCGGATAAAACCTTTATACTCTAGAACACTAAAGTGTTTCATTATATAAAGATGATACTGAGATAAATACATTGGATGTAAATAACAGAATTTATATTTTGAATATAAAGAAAAATCTCAAACATATAAAATGACAAATAAATAGCTCAAATTGATTTGATCAATAGAGACTTATTTGTGGCATTGTTTAGGACACAATTAAACAAGACTCGTATATCCACACTTTTGAAGAGTGGGATACTAGGACTGATTTGACTATTCAAATAAGGTCTACGAATCTAGTTTTTAGGTTAAATACCTAAAATACTATTTACTTGGTAATAGTAAAAGGGCCACCGATCTGTTAGCCCTATTCATGGTGAAGTAAGTGGGCCCATATCTAGCTGGGCTAGATATGAACATGAATATTTCGTGACCTTAACGGATGCAGCATCACGTTGTGGTTATGTGTTTCTTTTGAAGAACACAAATCGGAAACTTTTAGAGTTTCGACACGACACGAATAGACAAACAGATCGGCTATAGTATTATTCCGCCACGGTAAAACCGTAATGGAAAATACTTAAGCAGTAAGTTTCATACGTAATGAAAGAGTACGGTATTCTTTCATATGAGGACTCCTCCCGAGACACGTTAGTTAGACGGTGTGTCCGAACCAAAACCGATTTTGTTGGACATGATAAGGTTTATCACGAGTCGCTCTGAGCTACTATTTCCTTCTACAGGATATGTATTAACAGTGCAAAACTTATTTAGAATAAGGTTCCATATAAATCTGTTTGACAGATTCATATAGGATATGAACAGGGAAGAAACGAGGTTTCTCATTCCTGATAATTTGGGTATGCCAGGCATAGCGTTGGATGATACCAAACTAAGGACCCAAATTGGATAAGTGCCAATATAGGTTATCCTAAGGGAAACTTAAGTATAGTACTTATAAATCCCACATGAGAACAATGTAATTGTTGCTCACCATGCGGTTTTCCTGAGAGGAATACCGATATGCAGTGGTCAGTGGGAGGATAGTGATACTCGAGAAAATAGATGAAAAGTAATAATAATTTCAAGGCACGAAGTCCTTAATGGAACACAAATAGTTCATCTATGATGAAACTATACCATTAATCTTCAAATACACAAGAAACTAGTAGATCGGATAGAGTCAGAAAACAACCTAGGGTATGGGTTTCTGATCTAACCTCATAAAGATGTCAATCTTATGGAGGTGTACCATCCGACTACGTTATGAGGAAGTGATACGAGGTATCGACTCCCTGTTATGGCAAAGTGCCATGAATCCGAAATGGATTCCATGTATAACAACTATTTTGGATACTAGTTGTTGTACCACAAGGCATTGTGCCTATGGTACATTTAACGTCTTCAAGGAAGACATACATGGATGGCAACATACCAACGTACAAAGCTAGGCTTTTGACGGAAAGGTATCGTTATCAACATTGTGTTAATAACGGTCCAACTTTTTACCTGTTGCCATGGTAAATCCATTTTGAAAATGCTTGAAAATAACTATATATTTCATTTATGAAATATGTCAGTTATAAATCAAAAATCGCTTTCCTGAAAAGGAAACCTTTTGGAGGATGTTTACAACATCCTGACGATTTTATATAACCGACAAACAAGGTTTGCGGGTTATTCGATCCATGTTTGGATCAATGCAAGCATAAGGTTCTTGGAACTGTCGTTTTGAATAATCATAATGGTTTATGATTTGACTCAAAACGAAATAATTCTTGTGTATATAAGGAGGTTAGTGGGAGATTGCACTAACAGTGAAATTCCCATAAAGCAATGGTGAAAGCTTGGCTTTCATAAATATTCTTTCATAGAAATTCTCCGTAGAATTCTGGGGAGTAACAACCTTTATTCAAGGAATAAAGATCTACTGGGATAGATTTGGAGTTTGTTAACACTCTCTGGGAAATTGTACATTAAAATGTACTTGATTAGGGTGTCTCATACGCTTCGAGCATATGGAGTCACAATCAGGTCAATCCAAGTGATAGTCACTGGATTGAAGATTAAGAACATCTGTTAGTATCGAGAGAGAACTAAAGATGCTGTCTTAAACTATGGAGAAGGAGAACTTGAAGTGACTGGGATCACCACTGCAAGTTTCCAAAAATTAAATACTGTGGTACTAAAAGTTTGAATAACGGGACAGTGAGCTGGAAATCTTCCAGCAAGATAACTGTTGCCGAATAAACAACAAATGCGGATTATTGCTGCAGCTGAGGCAGCAGCAATAGAAGCCATTTGGATCAAAAATAAATCTAATTAGATTAGATATAGTTCTGTTAGCAGCTGAGCTAGGCGTCAGCACAAGCTAAGGAATTAAAGGTCTCATCGACGATCCAGATATATACTTCTATATCATCTGATTCGTTCGGATCATACATCGTGGCGATGTGATGATCGTATAAATCGCGTCAAACGATAATCAAACAAATCCGCTGACGAAAACCTTTCCTCAGCAATTTGAGCGAACCTTACATAGTTCGGGTGTAGGGACACTCGAGTGACTGGCTATGTGCCAAGGGAGATTGTTGGATAAGAGGACCCATAGCGTCACTATTTGCACAGATCATTGTGCTGTGTAGCAAATTAACTATGTAACAAGGAAATTGCACTCTCGTCATTTGTGATTAGATCACCATAGATATATAAATGAAGAGAGGTCCCTATGATTAGTTCCTGGATTGAGATGATATGAGACAGTATCAGTCCACGAAGGATTAATCATTAAATATCCCTAGCCGTAGTTATTTGAGACTGGACATCGATAATGCGGAATAGGCTAGTATTGCACTTGTGCGCGTTGTGAGGGCACAACGGCATAGTTCTCATATATATAAGTATTGGATACTTGTGCAAGTGCGATAGGAGGTCGTGTTCACCGATGGTACGGGAAACAGCTTCGCTCTGGATAGACCCTTCGGAATCCCATTGGTATTATGACTAGGTGGTCTATGGGAGGCCGAAATCAAGGTAGGTGTGTATAGTCTTAACCTTGAGACTTACATCGCTAATACTTACGACAATCGGTAAACTTTGGTTTTGGTGGTGGGGGATCTTAACTGGTTCTGTGTTCACCTCTTCTGGGTTTATCAGAGAATCGTAGTGTATTGGATGTGATGTCAAGACGGAAGTGTCACTCCAGTCATAATGGAGATGATGTCACGCAGGATACGGTATTAGTGCTCTTAAGTGATGCGCATCCAATCGTGATATTATGACCAGGTCATGAATATCCGATTATAGAGACTAGTTACCAGACATCCGATATGTGTTTCGGACGGGGCAGACACTTATCCAGCCCAGCCCTAGCACGTGACTATCCGATACTGGACCGATATGCACAATACATTAGTATACTACGCTTGATACAGATCTAGATATTCTTTGATGAATATGTCCGGAGAACTTGGGAAGACTTGGTGCTTTGCTAGGAGTCGACCTTGTCTCGTAAATCGGTAGTATCGGCGTAAGACGTAGTACTTGGTACGTACGTGATTCGGATACTCCGACGACCGTATTTACTGCCAGATTATCCGGGGATCTCATGGGTCGCTTCCCGATAATCCACCGATGACGCACAACTCGCACTCTTGAATAATCTGGGATTATAAAGAAGAGAGAGAGAAAATTAATCTAGGATTAATAACGGAGATGTTTTATCCGGGATAAAATGTCGTCTAAAGAGAGAGAACGATAATTCGGAATTAATCGATGTATTAATATATTCGATATATTAGACGAAATTAGATTTCGACGCGGAATTAAAATTAGATTTTAATTCGGGCAAACGAGTTAATTTAGAATTAATTCGTTAGCGACGTAAATAATAATTTCGGTAGCCGCAATTATTCGATTGATTAATTAACGTCGCGACGTAAGCTCGGTATTTCGGAAAATATCGAACCCGAACGCGTGAGTGCACGTGGGCCCACTTTCATTTGGAAACGTGTGGGGCCCACATGACACATGTCATTCTAATGCATTGCATGTAGATAGTGTACAATGCACTCAATGTTATTGCATGGAAATTGAGTGTTTGACACTCTAAGCCATTGCATGTTGTGTCATAATTTTATTTAATTTAATAAATATTATGGCATAAATATAAATTGATTTTTGGTAAATCATTTTCAACTTAACACACAATTCAATCTCTCTCAAACTCTCTCTTCTCCTCACGCCAAAACACATTCTGCTCACTATTTTTGACTTGTTTTGGGCGTGACTTTAGGGAAGCCAAGAGTGGTTTCTCATGGTGAGAAATCAAGTGCTAGCACACTTACAAGTCTTGCGAAGGTGGTAGGGAGGTTCGACCATGAGACGGGATCCATCCGACGTAGCTAGGAGCTCCGTTTATTCACTTGAATTTCTGTTTTGCAGGGCAGTGGACTGGTTGCAGTGGCGTGAGCAAGGCAGTACGTTTTTGGCCTTGATTCGTCTTCAAATCGACATAACCGATCAATGTGAGTATTCCGCTACCTCCGTTGATGTGTTCACGCATTATTTCATGTCTTGATTTGATCTTGGGACCTTAGAATAAACCAACACAACCATGCAAAAAAGATCCTCCGCAGCCAAAACTGAAACTGATCCTACGGCACTGTAAAAAGAGGAATTCAAGATTCAATTCTCGCCTGAATTGTCTATAAATCAGCCCCTTCATTTTCCAAAGAGATGCACCAAAAATCCAACTCAAATCACTACCCAAATAGAAGATGCAAGTGGCGGCAGTGAGCAGATTTGAAGAGAGTAGATAAGAATTTGCTTTGAGTTCCAAAAGATTTTCCGTACTATGACTCACCATCAATAAATACAAGAGTGGGCTTCACTCATAAGAACAATCAAATCCCTAAACATTTTAGAGATTTTCAAGTTGTCACACAAAGTTTTGTATTTTGTATTTTTCTTTTTTTCAAAACACTTGAAAGAAAATCAAGAATAATGAAGGCTACGGTTTTTAATTTTCAAAGTGAGAATGCTACAAAGAAAAAATTATTTCCTTTTATACTTAGGGTTTATATTGTCAAATGTTTTTTTTTAAAAAAAAAATTCATCTCCCAATAAAAATTCGGCCAGCCCTAGCCTTTTGGTAACCACCAAAAACATTTATAATATTTCATTAATACATTAAAGGTGTTACCAAATAAAAGGTTGTAACAACCATATTAGTATTAATGTATTTAAATCAAATTTTAAGAAATTCAATACAAAAATAATATATATATATCTATATTAAATTATTATAAATAATTTAATATTTACAAACCATTTAAAACACAAAAACTTTATATTAAAAATATATAAGTTCTAAGTGTATCTATAATTATTAATTATATTAATAATTATACTGCTTATGAGTTTATAATGGACTATCCAATTATATTTAATTTGCTACAGTATATCGATCTACCACGGGGACCAAATGGACCTACAGTTTCGAGCTTCATGATCTCAAAATATTAAATATTCTGAATTATAAACTTTAGATTATTCCATTAAAAACCCAAAGTTGCACTCTTGTTGCCATATATATATTATATGGCCGAACTACCTCAATGTCCATCGATATAGTCATTACAAATGGATTGACCCTTCTCGAGTATCACATAATTAGGGCCAAGTCAAAATGTCTAATTAATGGATTGACCCTCTAATTATTTTTACCTCAAGTACCATTGATTTTCTCATGAACGATTTATTCATAACTATTATGAAAATTAATCTTTTAATTCGCAATAGAAAAACTTGAGCCCTTTAATCGTTCAGGTACCAAATCAACTTTTAAGGATGAACCCAGATCAAGGTCGCCATATATATTTAGAACGGACCGCAGCTATAGATAAACCACAAACAAAATACCCGCCTTGTTTGCTCCCTATAGACTATTTTAGATTACTAATTTCAAACTTAAATCATCTTCTGTAAACTGGATAATTTAAAATATGCGATATAAATCAGATCAATTGATAAATGAATAATGCATCTTTTATTTTAAACAAAATAATTTCGTTTACACATTACATGATGCTATATAGCATATATCACAACAATCTCTCACTTGCACTAGAGAAAATGAGACATGTCACGTAATCATAGAGCCTCTAGATGACCTTCAAAAACTTTAACCGATAAGGTCTTTGTAAATAGATCAGCCAGGTTCTTTGCCGATGCAATCTTCGGGATATAAACTTCTCATCTCTGTATTATCTCCCTGATGAGATGATTTTTTCTCTCTATATGTTTTCCATTTTTTTTGGCTTATTGGTTATTTGGAGTTGGCCACTGTACCACTATTATCGTAATAAGGTGTGAATGGTTTATCCATATCTAGAAAAACTTCCAGATCTCCCAATAATTTCTGGAGCCAGACTGATTCCTTAGTTGCTTCAAAAGATTATATATACTCAGCCTCCATAGTGGAGTCAGTAATACAAGATTGCTTTATGCTCCTCCACACAATGGTCCCATCACCTAGGGTAAACAATGATCCAGATGTTGATTTCCTGGAATCGACATCAGTATGAAAATTAGAGTATGTATATCCAATGAGGATCATATCCTCACTAGAAATACAACATATAATTTCTCGTTCTTTTAAGATACTTGAGAATGTGTTTACAACCACCCAAAGATCTAAACCTGGGTTGTAAAATGAAACCTATTGACTACTTGTTGGGATATATACCCTAGAGCTTCATGTAATGTAAATGGATATGTGTTATGAAATACATTATTCATTTATCAAATGTTTGATTTAAATGGTAATTGTAGATTATCTTGTATAACATTGATTACTTCATATGCTTTCAGACTTAGTATACGAGTGTCATACACAGAGGATTAAGTCTGAAGTTAGTAATCTAAAATAGTCTCTAGAGAGCAAACAAAGATGGTATCTTGTTTGAGTTTTATGTACAGCTGCGGTCAATTCTATAATTATATGGAGAGACCTTAAGGTAAAAAACAATTAGAGGGGCATAACAGACATTTTGACCTGGTTCTAATTATGAGTATTCTTGAAGGGTCAATTCATATTAATGACTATATCGATGGACACCTACGTATGTCGGCTTATATTATCTATATATGGCAACGAGAGTACATCTTCAGGTGTTTTGTGGAATAACTCGAAGTTTATAAATCAAAATATTTAATTAAGAGTTTAATTAATATTCAGGGATTATTGGAGTTCGAAACAGTAGGTCCACTTGGTCCTCGTGCTAGCTCGATACACTATAGCAGATTAAATATAATTTGATAGTCCAATTATATACTCATATATGTATATATATAAATATTATTAATGATTAATAATATTATTTGTCACACTTGAAACTATATGTGAATTTTAATATATGGCTTTATAATGAATAATTATATGATAATTATTTATTATAAGTTATTGAATTATATTGTATTATTTAATAAAAGTTTTATTAATTAGGTATTTCCAAAAAATAGGTTTTTAGAAACCTTTTGGTTGCAATGGAAGTTATATTTTTGAAAAGGTAATAACATATTTGATTTTGAAACATCTTGTTATCATTATGATGACATTAAATAAATCATTGATCTTGCCAAAATTTTTGATTCCAATCCTAGGGCAAGCCGAATTTCTTATAGTATGAGGGAGATGGTTTTGTTTATTTTGTAAATCAAAATCCTAAAAAAGAAAATTATTTTTTCTTTTTGAAAACCTAAGCCATTACAAACCCTAGCCACAATTTTTGTTGGGGTGGTGCTCACATCGCCAATTCCCGGTTGTATTCCTTATGAATACTGTAGAGATTCAATCAAGTCCCAAGGATCATAAACATGCATAAAAAACAAATAGAATACACAAAGGAGTAAGGCGCGAATTCATACTCACATTGATGGGTTTGATGCTAGGAAGAACAAGATGCGTTTTTGCTCCTCCATGAAGCTCGGCAATGGCTTCTTGATGAAGTGGACTGCACGATTTTGAGCCTTCTCCTCCTTGTTCATTCGGCCATTGATGAACCACCATTGAAGCTCCAAGCTTCAAGCTCCAAAAACCAAATCCAAACTCACAAATTCGTTTCCCTATCACCATAATAAAACCCTAGGTGTGTGCTAGCACTACTCTTTCCTTTGCTTCTCACAATATCGGTGAAACCAGAAAAATTGAAGCAAATCGGCAGTGAAGCCGTGAGAGAGAGATGAAGGGTTTTTTTGGCTCCAAAAGCCTAAAACCGTGAAGACCAAAAACAATTGAGAGAGTCACGTGAAAATGGTTCCAAGAATAGCCCAAAAAGTGAACAATGCACACGGTGCAAGAGAGAGGAAATGCTTTGTATATACATATATATTCTTTATTCCATTTACCAAGTAAATGAATAAAATATATATACACAACAATTAATTCAAAAGTCAAAAAGTAAAAAGCAAATTGTTGCTTTTTAAACTTCTACATCAATCACTCAAATCAAGGTGAAACATGTCACATCACTCAAAGTGACATTTGATTTGACGATTGATGCGACTAGTGATATGACGCACGATTTGACTTGCGTTCCGCATTCGAATTCGAAATGCGAATGCGATCGCAAATAATCCCGGGCTCGGGTTCGCTAATTCCAAATTAACGAATTTTCCGTCGCGTCGTAATTAAATGATTACGCCTAGCGAAATCACTATTCACGCGCTAACGAATTAATTCTAAATTATTCGTTCGCCCGAATTAAAATCCAATTTTAATTTCGCGTCGAAATCCAATTTCTAATAATATATCAAATATATTATTTTATCGATTAATTCCAAATTAATCGTTCTCTCTCATAAACGATATTTTATCCGAGATAAATATATCTCTGTAATTAATCCCAGATTAATTTTCTCTCTCTAGAATAAATCTTCTCTCTTACTAATTAATCCCAGATTAATCAAAGTGCGAGTTATACATCATCGGTGAATCTTCAGGAAGCGACCCATGAGATCTCCGGATATGTTGGCAGTAAATACGGTCGTCGGAGTATCCGAACACGTAAGTACCTCGTACTACGTTTATACCGATTTACAAGACAAGGTTGGCTTCTAGCAAAGCGCCATGCCTACCCAATTCTCCAGAAATATTCTTACAGGAATATATAGATCTGTATCAAGCGTAGTATACCGCAGTATTTGTATATAGCCCCAGTATCGGATAGTCACGTGCTAGGGCTGGGGCTGGATAAGTGTCTGCCCCGTCCGAAGCACATGTCGGATGTCTGGTAAACTTAGTCTCTATAATCAGATATACATGACCTTGTCATATATCTCGATGGCCGGCCAGCACTTAAGAGCACTAATACCGTATCCTGCGTGACATCATCTCCACTATAACTGTGAAGTGATACTTCCGTCTCGACATCACACCCAATACACTACGACTCTCTGATAAACCCAAGCAGAAGCGGTGTACGCAGAACCGGTTAAAGCCCTGTACCACCAAGACCAAAGTCTACGATTATCGCAAGTATTAGCGATGCAAGTCTCAGGTTAAGACTATACACACCTACCTTGATTTCGGCCTCCCATAGACACAAAGTCATAATACCAATGGGATTCCGATGGGTCTATCCAGGAGCGAAGCTGTTTCCCGTACCATCGGTGAAACAAACACCTCCTATCGCACTTGCATAAGTATCCAATACTTAAATATATGAGAACTATGACGTTGTGCCCTCACAACGCGCACAAGTGCAATACTAGCCTATTCCGCATTATCGATGTCCTGTCTCGATAATACTCCGGCTAGGATATTTAATGATTAATCCTTCGTGGACTGATACTGTCTCATATCATTCTCAATCCAGGAACTAATCATATGGACCTCTCTTCATTTATATATATTTATGGTGATTATTAATCACAAATGATGAGAGTGCAATTTCCTTGTCACATAGTTAATTTGTACAACAACACCGTGATCTGTACAAATAGTGACGCTATGGGTCATATTATCCAACAATCTCCCACTTGGCACATAGCCAGTCACTCGAGTGTCTAACACCCGAACTATGTACGGTTCGCTCAAATTGCTGAGGAAAAGGTTTCGTCAGCGGATTTGCGTAATTATCTTTTGACGCGATTTATACGATCATCACATCGCCACGATGTATGATCCGAACGAATCAGATGAATATAGAAGTATATATCTGGATCATCGATGAGACCTTTAATTCCTTAGCCTGTGCTGACGCCTAGCTCAGCTGCTAAAAGAACTATATCTAATCTAATTAGATTTATTATCGATCCAAATGGCTTCTATTGCTTGCCTCAGCGCAGCAATAATCCGCATTTGTTGTTAATTCGGCAACAGTTATCTTGCTCGGATATTTCCAGCTGCTGTCCCAGTGTTCAAACTTTATAGTACCGTAGTAGTATTTACCGGTTTGGAAACTTTGCAGCAGTGATCCTAGTCACTTCAAGTTCTCCTACTCCATAGTTTAAGACAACATCTTTAGTTCTCTAAGATACTAACAGATGTTCTTAATCTTCAATCCAGTGACTATCACTTGGATTGACCCGATTGTGACTCCATATGCTCGAAGCGTATGAGACACCAATACAAGTACATTCTAAATGTACAATTTCCCAGAGAGTGTTAACAACTCCAAATCTATCCCAGTAGATCTTTATTCCTTGAATAAAGGTTGTTACTCCCAGAAGTCTACGGAGAATTTCTTATGAAAGCCAAGCTTTCACCAATTGCTTTATGGGAATTTCATTTCCAAGAAATGACATATTTTCATTATTTTACATGACATTCATGTCAGTGCACTCCCACTAACCTCCTTATATACACAAGAATCATTTCGTTTTGAATAAATCATACTCCATTATGATTACATCAAAACGACAATTCTAGAACCTATGCTGCTTCAATCCAAACATGGATCGAATAACCTGCCAAACCTTGTTTGCTTGTTATGGTACGATAAAACCGACAGGATGTTATAAACATCCTCCGAAAGGTTTCCTTTTCAGGAAAGCGATTTTCCGTTAAGCTATCATATTTCAAAATGAAATACATAGCTTTAGCAAGCATTATCCAAATGGATTTACCATGGCAACAGGTAAAAGGTTTCGTC
>SKCR01000017.1:0-77748 GCA_019454045.1 Zanthoxylum bungeanum
ATAAACAAGGAATTGGATAAACTTTAAAAGATATAAAAGACATTAATCCCTTAAAATGCACGCGTAGAATATATTTCAAAGATAATATCAGGACATGTCGATCACCCAAAAAAATGTTAAACATTTACAAGGAAGAAGTGGTTAAAACATGAGTCCTTAAATTTCTTAATTCATTAATCTCTTACATATCTGGTTTGGAGAAAAACACATATGTTAAGAAACAAGGAGCTAAATAATTAGGTGTTTGTTATAAATATGCACGTTGGATGTGCAACACTCATTGTCTTTCTTTAGGAATGATGTCTAACAATCGTGAAGAAAAAATTCAATCCATTAGAGATGGCTTGAGTAAAGAGTAATTAGATAATATATCATTGACTCTTGAGACGCATCCTAGTGGATTTGATAGATTGATTCACAACTTACATACATAATTTTAAAAAGAAAGACAATAATACAGTCTCGGAAATCTGACTTTAAAAGACCCTATATGCCAATTTGTAAGAAAATTGGATGGGAAGTGTAACACCCCGCCAAAGACAAGGTGTTACCGACAGGAGACATGATTGACCCATCTCCATAAACCTCTAAATTTACAGAAAATCGGGCATGATGTATCCTAAAATCGGACAACCTGGAACAAAGTCCAGCATCAAAACGAAACCCGAAATAAACATCATATATCAAAAGCAACACATAAGGGCTCCGTGCCCACATCATCTATCAACACTCAAGGGCTCTGTGCCCACAAAATCATAAACAATCAAAACATTTACTTAATATATACAAACACGGTACTCAGCACGACAAATAAAATATTAATCACAAATCCTAGACCTCTAAAACTTTTTTCAGGACACTTCCGAGGGTGACTGCAACTTGGGTAATCCGTATCTCGAGCATAGCTTCCAAAGGTGAAGTGGTTGACCCATATGGTAGCCAACCTGCAAAACTAGCAGCTGATTTGGTCTGAGGTTTAAAACTCAGTAAGTAACCATGCTAGTACTACAAACAACATACAAGTCAAGCATATCAGCAGTTTATCATAATTACTAAATTATTAGAAGTTTCAATTTATCAACTTTTATTATCCTTTATACTTTACCTTGTCAAATTCTTATATCTACATATTTACATATATGCCAATCTAATAGCCAAACATTCAAATCACAGAAAGCATTAACACGAATATTATAAAATAAGTCATTTTACATCGAAACCATTTCAATCATAAGAAACATGAATTCATTACTTAAACTTTATTACGAATGTACATCTTTGAAATATCATCAAATCAGTAAACCAAACAAACTTTCTTCTATTCGGTTACAAACTATCTTCAATACCAAAACAACATCCTTTAACTTTCTTTAATTACGGTAACCTTACAATAGCTAAATATTCAAGATTCATATGCATTCACACATACTGTAGCACACTTCTCTTATATACATGCAAATATAATTTCAGAATTCTTATACATATACATACATACCAATACAACTTAGGAAACATGCTTTATAACATCTGATATTCACATCATTTTTCAAATCATTTATTCACTTCACATAAGCATACACTCTCCATACATCTTCGAACTCTATTATATGCATACATACACTCAGACATATATACAATCATCGTATAATTGATAACGAAGCACATATAACAATCAGTACATCATAAAACACATCCTCAAATAATACAAACATATTGCTGGCTTACGTATACAATTCTCGTACGAGATTCATTACATATTTTATAATAGGTATGAGATGAATGCCGTTCGAACGGATTCTTAACCAGCTTGGCTATAACATTACGAAATTGTCAACCAATCAAACAAACACACAGATGTACATATCATGCAACACATACCTATCACATAATTTCTCATACACAAGCATATACATGAAACACACTACTTTATCACCAGGATCGTCATACACATACGTATATACATCAAACCTATAAATATACCATTTATTTCTAATTCAGATACAATAGCCTTTTACAGTTTTCATATTCTTTACTTAACAACCAAACATACTCCGTTTCAGAATTCTTATCTGAAAATATTAATACAGTATCTTACCCATTATACATTTTCATTCATATTTGTATCTTATCAACCACATACTTCTATCAATCAGGAAAGACTTAACTTATACCAACTCAACCTTTATACCGCTAAATCGTATGCATTAGTCATTACGAAACTTATTCCAATAACACACATCTACACGTACAAATATAAATTTAGAAATCATGACTTGTTTCATTTTTTACATACTAAATTTATCCATAGCTTATCATCACATACAAATACAAATACGTGTACCAATGCTTATACATATACTTGTTCATTTACATATACATATACGTACCATTACACATTCATACACTTACGTACATAAACACATGCATATAGACATTGAGCTCATCAATCATTTCACTTTATAACATAGCAATACCTAAAAATCCATACTTGTGGTGGTCGATTAACTTAACTATACATAGTCTCGAACTTCTTTTTCAATACCATATCTTAACTATCCTCGTCTTAACATAAACACTTCAATAATCTCTCTATATATATATATTTAAACATAGATCAATATTCAAGTACTCGTCGTATGGATTACTTACCTGGCTTCGCGAGCACTCTAGATCCCAATGCAAAATTGCCGTCAAGATCGTGACTTTATAGAATTTTTAACTTAACAAAGATAAAATTCTGAGTCTTTCCGGGACAACCCGATCAAGTCCGATTTCAATATTTTCAGTTTCATAGTCTTAAAATATTATTACAGACTAATTCAAGCCACTAGTTAACTTGAATTCTCGGTTTACGTATTTTTGAAAAATCTTTCGAAAAAGTTTCCGTAAATGCTACAGAAGGGTCCCGAACCCTTTGAAACAACCTGGATTTATTAAAACACTGTTATATCATCATATACAACGCATATCTATCATTACGATAAAAAACACATTAATACACATAAAACCAACTTTTACCGGAAACTTAGTTAATCTATTGTATCGATCCAACTCGTTCCGTTTTCATTGGAATTCATTGGAATTCTACCAAATACATATATATTCAATATACTAATACCCAAAAAATTCAATTCATACTATTACGCTACTATACGAAGCTACTGGATACATGTGAACATTTAACGGAAAATTTAAAATTAGCGAGTTTTTATCGGGAGCTCTTACCGAGATTTCGTGGACATATACAGACTCCAAACGATCCCACGAACGCACTGGAATCGATGAAATTCTGATCAAAGTACCAGGGAAAATATGTCACTATTCATCATAATCGTCTTCTCAATTCACGCGAAACCAAGCGCCATTCTGTAAAATCGACATTGCAACTCGTAGTACTCTCCAAGAGCTTCGATTTGGCGAGTGGCTCGGGTCGTGAAACGAAGCGACGAGCCAGGATCGAGAAACCCATTCACGCGAGCATTTCCTCTCGTTCTCTCTGTTCGTTGGCGTGCCGGGGCTGCCACCGGCCACCACAAGGTGGAGGGGTTGCCGGTGCACCCCTTTGGACAGTCACACTGGCCAGTATGCCGTCGGCACGACAAGATCTCTTGAAAACGTGAAATGGAGACTGGGGGTCGGGTGAGGAGATTAAGGGAATTATGTCATTCTTGTAATTTCTGAAAACTATGGGGTATTAATAGAAATTATTTTGAAAATTACTTTATGATCCAATAAAATTACAGTCAGGTCCCTAACATAGAACTTTCTCGAAAATTCATATTTTGGAAGCCATTCTGATATAAATTTTGAAAAGTGTTCAACACAAAAGTTATTCTTCTCGGAAAAAAGAGTCTAATGGTTCAAGGATCAGCTCAATCGAAATTCGTTTGCTATTGTTATAGCTGAAACAAGAAACTTTTACACGTATAACGATATAAATAGAAATCGCGTAACCGGTTCTCGAAACCACGCATTTTCCTACACAACGAAATATCAATTTAAAATGTTCCAATCTATTTTCCAACACAAAAACTCTTATTTTTGAATACCATTCAATTCCGAATCCTTAACTTTAATTCGGAAATCATCCAACACTGTTCCGAAAAACTCGGGATATTACAAGAAGCATATCCCCAACCCATAATTCAAGCTGTTACTTGACGTAAAACTAGAGGATGATGTGAGCCACAATAACAACTACTAGTACATATTGTTTCAATTTATTTCTTTGAATTCCTTTACTTTAAAGTACTGTTTTGATTTATTGTTTTGATTCCCTTTACTTTAATTTTACCGACAGTATCTAAAATTTTTGACTTTCACGATCTATATTATTGTTCACCTGACAATTGTAATTTTGCAGGTACTAGTGCTTTTATTACTCATCCTTTTTTCAGGATCCATAAATACAGCTCGTCATTTCTCTTTTCGACATATCCAAATAAGAGAGAGAGAGCAAAAATGAAGAAATCTTCAAGACGACGAGTCACTAATATATGTGTATTTTATGGATCTAGCTATGGTACTAAACTTGAATTTGTTGAGGCTAAAAAAGAATTAGGTAGAGTTATGGTAGAAAGAAACATGCACTTATTATATGGCGGTGAGAATCTTGGATTGATGAGATATGTTTCAAAGGCTGTGCAAGAAGGAGGCAGTCAAGATTTAAAAATCGTCCCAAAAAATTTGGCAGACAGAAATCTCATCGGAAAATCAAATAGAGAAGAATATATTGTCTCAAGTATGTCTGAAAGACTCACTGAAATGATTAATCATGTTGACGCTTTTATTACTTTACCAGATGGGCTGGACACATTGGAATAAATATTCACAGTTACGTAATGGGAAAATTTGACCATTCACCGAAAACCCATTGGACTACTTAATATATATCAATTTTTCGATTTTATTTTTGTATTTCTTGAGGATGTTAAAAGACTCAGGTTCATTTAAAAATCAGCAAAAGATATTGTTCTTACTGTAGGAAAAGCTGTTGAATTAATCGACTAACTGTTAGTTTATGAATAAAAAATCGACCCAATTCTTTCCAAGTTGGACTGGTAAGATAATGATCTTGGCAAGAAGTATAGATTGGACTTGAATCTTAATCTCTAACTTTTTTGGGTTAAATAGTAATGTCGTAGATTCAATTATCAATTCCACACTAACTAGATGATGTCTTCTAAACTCTACTTCTTCTTATTCTGACATTTGAGATAAGTCTTAATTTGATTGGGGGAGGGGATAGTTGACTGGATAGTTCGTTTTTATGTTTTATATTTGTAAAAAAAATATTTTTATTTTTGTGTTGTTGTTTTAAAAAAAAGTTTTTTATGTTGTTTTTGCTTTGTTGTTATTTTGTGTGTAAATTTTTTTTTTATTTTGTGTTGATTTTATTTTATGTTTTTTATAAAAAAATTAAACACAAACCAACAATAAATTTTTGACTAACCAAGTGAAATTATTGTTCAAAAATGGCAATGTAAGGAGTTTTCGCTCCTGAGACGCATCTTAATGTAATTCGTAAAAGTTATTTTTTTTTTTTCTTTTTCAATCATTTAAATTTATGAATTGTCCACAATATTGATTAAATTTGATCTTCATATGCTCATTTGACAGATATTATCAACATACACGGTAACATATGATCGTAGATTGTAAGTGAAAATTTTGTAATATTCAGTTTTCTAGTTTGTTGGAGGTAACACCTATAGGCAATGAGATTTATATTTTTATTCAAAAAAACTAACCAGGCTTTTACTTAGTAACCAGACATCTTGCCTCAGCAAGCAGTGATTGTTCGCGTAAAATAGTAGAGTTTGAGTTAGTTTAAAAAAATGATATTAATAATAATCAAGCTTTTACTTAGTAACCGAACATCTTGTCTCAGTAAGTAGTGATTGTTCGCGTAAAACGATAGAGCTTGAGTTTGTAAAAAAAGTGTGAATAAGTTCGATTCCGTAGCCTCTCTAACTCGAGCAATTAAGTCCATAGGAGTGCCTTAACACTTAGTGCCCTAAGGCCAACTGGTCTGGGTGTCACTGGCCCAAAGTTCGTTACATGGGTTAAATAGAAAGCTCAAGGAAATCAGACATTTCTTGTTTTTTTTTTTTTTGAAATCTGAGATCCGAGCAATAAAGTCCGTAGAGGTGTCTTAACACCTAGTGCCTAAAGCCAACTGGTTTGGAAATCACTACCCCAAAACTCGTTACAAGGGTTAAAGATGTATTATTATAAAAAAATTATTTTTGTATATAACTAAACTGCCATTACCAACATGTGTAAATTCTGATATTACTTTAGGATAAAAATATTACTCTCTTTTCAACAATACATGTGAATATTGTGGGCACAATGAATTGATTGGTACTCTGTCTTATCGGTGTATGAAAGAAATGTAAAAAGTACAAGAGAATTTGCTTATTTGATAATTTAGAAAGAAATAAAATAATTACTAACTTGGATAATAATTTATCTTTTTAGTTTTCACTTAAATTACTAGGGACTAGTAATAAGCTGGTTGAGGGTGTGATGAACAATAAAAAGTGTATATTTATTAAAAATAAAATTAATTATTTTACATTTGTAGTTTCATTAATCCCCTTAACTTAGCACATTTGTGAAATAATAATTAAATTTATGTTTTATATATTTTTATTGTGATTTTATTTCTTATGTAGGTGAAATAATACTTTAGATGCATAACTAGAAAAACAGACGTGACATTTGGATTTTGGAGGCCAGAAACTTGAAAGAGCGCTCTAACAGTGTACAATTTCAGAACTCCGACTTTGCGTAATTTTCGTATTTTGGCCATAACTTTTGACTCCGATATCGGATTGAGGCGATTCCAGTACTAGATGAAAGAAAATTCAAATATGACACTCTTATATTTGGGAATAAAGAGCCACTTTGTGAGTGTGTCAACAATCGTTTTGGATGCAGCTGAAGGAGGATAATTGTTGAATCCAGCTGCAAAGCATACATATGACATGCATGAATCCACCTTCAAGAATCCTCCAAAACTACTTTAGGTTGAGTTTGAAAATTGATGCAAAATTAAAAATAACTTTGGGTGAAAACTATTCATTTGTTGACATTTGAGTCATAGCTTTGGCTCTAAATTGAGAGCTCAAATCATCCCCAACAAGTAAGCTTCAAGTAAATAAAGCTTAGAGTGTAAGCTCCAAATAAGAGAGCTTAGAGAGTGTAGTTAGTGTGTGAGGTTTTTTGTATAAGTTTTGTAATACTTGTAAATGATATTCTTGTAGTAATAGAGAATATTTATTTTTCCTCACAAAATACTCTTCAGTGATCAGAGAATTACAACAGCCTTTATATATATATATATATATATATATATATTCAAATTGTTTTATTTTCAATTAAGTTTCACTCGCTTGTGAAGATAAAGGAAAAAAAGGGTTCATGCATGTTACAACATTCAATCCCCACATCTTGCATGTGTACAAAAGCCCTTCATCAATTTCATGCAGATATATAAAACTCAAAGAATGTAGAATCAAATGTGCATAGTGAGAGTTGACTTGAATTATTTCTTTAAGATTTCTCGGCCTCCATCTTTAATAAATAGTGCGAGATAGAGTTTATCTTAGATTAAATGTTCATGGATGGGTCAGCCACTCCATGGCCTAGCAGCTCTCTTTATTTTTCGGAGCAGATTTTTTGGCTGGGTTTATATGGAGGATATATTAAGGCATGTCTCGCCATACTGATTTTCAAGATGGGCGAAGTATAGGTCTCTCCATTTTTTTCTAGAGGAATTTTTGAGTATAGGCTTCAGATGAACTACATCAAGACAGGTGATATCGCAAGACTAGTTGATTTTCGGATTGGACTTAAAATTAATTATATTAAGACATGTATCGTTAGACTGATCTTGGAGTTAAAATGTCAGATAGATTATATCAGGATTAATTATATTACAATTTCTCCAAATTTGATACTTTATATGAATTATATCAAAGCTGATTTTGAAATGGGGTTTCAAATAAACCCTAAACCCCACTGTTTATGGATAATACTAATGAATAAAATATGCCTTGAGATGCGTATCCATATCACGCTTTAATGGGATGGCTACAATTCCTCTCAATGCAATTGCAATGAATGTTGAGATAAATGAAAGCTCTCTTGTGAAAAGATACAAATTTTGAAACCCATTGATTTAACTAGTGGGTTTTGTAGGCTCCTGTTTTCAATATATTATTGCAATAGTTGTATATGAATTATTAATCTTTCATGTTCAGTGTATGAACTTTTTATATATGGTTTCTTTATATTAGTAATATAGCTCGTATGTGGTCTAACATGCACCTTTGATATCAGAAACGACAAAATTATTAATGAACTTTTATAACTTTTAAGAAATTAAATTTTACTAGTGTATCCGCTCTTTGCGTGCGTTGAGTAAAATTTAAATGTTGTTTTCTTATAATAATAAAAGATTTGAAGAGGAATTCAATATTAATAGAATTTGTATTTTTTGAATAAAATAAAAATTATCTATGACATTTATGAAAATCATATGTAACATTTTAAGAAAAAAGACACTGAATTTTTATATATATAAAAATAAGTTTTAGTTATTCTCCTTGTAAACTACTCATTAATGTTAATGTCAATCACCGAAATGTGATTGATAATTAAATAAATAAAATATGTGGGTGAGTCCCACATGTTTAAAAAGAAAATAATAAAAAATTAGAATTCACTATTTTTACATTAAATCTCATGTCTATACATAGATGTTTATTTTTATTATTTTCTTCATTCCATTCTCAACCAAATCATCTGTATTCTAAGAGAGAAAAATATTATTTTTTCTTAGGAGTTTATGAGAGAGTTGTAATTCTCATATTCTAAGAGAGTGTGAGATTGTTCACTCATTGTGTTAGAGGGTGGTTGTAAAATTCTTTCTACTACAGTGAAATCCTTCTACTTTTACCTGTGAATGTTTCTCTCACATTGAGGGTTTTACCACGTTAAATCTGTGTCTCATTGCTTTATTTTATTGTCAAGATTTATGGTAGGCTAAGCCTCCTAATTATTATTGTACTGTTATATGGTAGATAAAGCCTCCTGAACTAACAATTATTCTCAATTTATGATACTATTCACGTATACAGTACTATTTACGTGTACGGTACTATTCACATATTCGGTACCATTAACGTATATAGTACTATTCACGTATACAATACTATTTATTGTGAAATAGTAAAAATCTGGTTCAAATGAGAAGCTGATTGTCATAAAAAACATGGCAGGAAAGTTCGAAATTGAGAAGTTCAACGGGAGCAATTTTTCCTTATAGAAACTTAAAATAAAAGCAATCTTGAGAAAAGACAATTATTTAGCAACAATTGGAGAGAGACCAGATGTAATGACTAATGAAAATGGAAGGATATGGATGACAACGCTATAGGCAACTTGCGTCTAGCCTTAGCAGATTCTGTGTTATCCAGTGTTGCAGAGAAGAGGACTGCAAAAGAGATTTGGGATGCACTTACCAAATTGTATGAGGTCAAGTCACTACACAACAAGATCTTCTTGAAGATGAGACTTTACACTATTCGAATGAGTGAGACCACATCCATGATGGATCACATCAACAACTTGAATACATTATTTTCCCAACTCAATGTGTTGGATTATAGTATATCAACAGATGAACGTGCAGAGATTCTACTTCAAAGTCTGTCTGATTTGTATGATCAACTTATCATCGGCTTGACAAGTAATGTTATCACTGATAATCTAGTCTTTGATGAAGTTGCAGTTATTGCTCTGGAAGAAGAGTCTATGTGCAAAAATAAGGAAAACAGATCATCTAGTTCGCAACAAGTAGAAGCATTGGCGATGACAAGTGATAGATCAACGGAACGTGACTCAAGAGGGAGTCAAAACTATGGCAGATCGAAATCAAAAAGTAAGAATAATGTTAAATGCTACAACTATGGCAAGAAATGGCACGTCAAGAAAGATTGTTGGAATATGAAGAATGGTACATTAAAAGCTCATGTTGCAACAAAACTCAGGGAAATGTTGCAAGTATTTCTGAAGAAGGTGGCGCACTTTACAATGAAATAGCAATGGTACCAATGATAGCAGAAAATAACTAAGTGATACATGGTTGGTTGATTCTGCAGCAACATGACACATGACCTCTGGGAGAGATTGGTTCTGTCATTATGAACCTGTCTATGGAGGATCTGTTTTTCTAGGCAATGATCATGCCTTGAAAATTATTGGGATTAGAGCCATCAAAATAAAGATGTACGATGGTACTATTCATATTGTACAAGATGTTCTACATGTTGTGGGAATGAAGAAAAATCTTTTGTCAGTTGGACAATTAGATGACCTCAGATACAAGACCATTGTTGAAAATAAGGTATTAAAAATGATGAAAGGAGTACTTACAGTCTTGAAAGCTTAAAATATCTCAACAAACTTATATATGCTATTGGGAGACTCAATTCAGGAAGCAACAACATCAGTGGCATCACTAGATTCTGGAGAGGAAGCTTCTATGTTGTGGCATCACTAGATTCTGGAGAGGAAGCTTCTATGTTGTGGCATCAGAAACTATGCCACATATCAGAACATGGAATGAAGATTCTCGTCAATCAAAAACTAATCCCAGGCTTGAAAGCAGTTAGTCTACCATTTTGTGAGCATTGCGTTACAAGTAAGGAAAACATATTAAAATTCAGCAAGTCAAGTGCCAAGTGTAAAACCATTTAGAATTGATTCATTCTGATATTTGGGAAGCACAAGTTCAATCTCTAGGGAAAGCAAAATATTTTGTATAATTTATTGACGACTTTTCTAAAAGATGTTGGGTGTACCTGATCAAAAACATGTTAGATGTGATGCCAATTTTTAAAAATTTCAAAGCACAAATTGAAGTTGAAACTGGAAGGAAAATCAAATGTTTAAGGACAGACAAACGAGGAGAATATTATAGCAAGGATTTTGATGCATATTGTCAGCAAGAAGGCATCAAAAGGTAAACTACTACACCATATACTCCTCAACAAATTGGTGTGGCGGAAATGATGAATAAAATCATGCTGGAAAGAGTAAGAGCTATGCTCAGAACAGCTGGTCTACCAAAATGCTTTTGGGCAGAAGCAGTTCATACAACATATTATGTTGTAAATAGATCTCCATCAACTGTCAATGATTTGAAGACACGATGGAGATGTGGAGCGGAAAGCCAGTTGATTACTCATCTCTTCAGATTTTTGGTTGTCCTGTATACGTGATGTACAACGCTCAAGAAAGAACAAAGCTAGATCCAAAATCTAGAAAATATATTTTCTTGAGTTATACTGATGGAGTAAAGGGGTATCCCTTGTAGGATCCCACTACCCACAAGATCATCATCAGTAGGGATGTGATATTTGCAGAAGATCAACTGTAGAAAGAAGGAAATGATAGCACTTCAAAGAAAGTACAGAGACTACAACAATACTGGTGGAAAATAATCTAGACAAGAAAATTCAGATTATTCTGAAGCAGCTCCAGAGCACGAGGTACAAAAACCAATCGAGTTTGAAGTTTCTGAAGTTCGCCAATCAACTCGAGAGAGAAAACCTCCAGGTTGGCACTCAGAGTATGTTACAGAGAGTAATATTGCATACTGTCTTCTAACAGATGATGGAGACCCATCAACTTTCCATGAAGCTACAAATGGTGTATATGCATCTTTGTGGATGGCAGCAATGCAAGAAGAAATAGAAGCTTTGCATAGAACAATACATGAGATCTAGTACCATTACCACGTGGAAGAAAAGCCATTGGTAACAAATGGGTCTACAAGATCAAGCGAGATAACAATGATCAAGTGGAGTGGTATCATGCACGATTGGTGGTGAAATGATATGCTTAGAAAGAAGAGATTGATTTCAACGAGATATTTTCTTCGGTGGTTTGACTTACAACAGTCAGAGTAGTCATGGCTATGTGTGCTACTTTTAACCTACATCTGGAACAGTTGGATGTAAAAATTATATTTCTTAATGGTGAACTTGAAGAAGAAATTTATATGCTCCAACCAGAAGGTTTTGCTTAAATACGCAAGGAGAACTTGGTTTGTAGGTTGAAAAAATCTCTATATAGTCTCAAACAGGTGCCGGGATGTTGGTATAAGAGATTTGATTCCTTCATTATTTGTACAAGACCAGACATTACACAAGCAGTGGGAGTAGTTAGTCGTTTTATGGCGAATCCTGGTAGAGAGCATTGGAATGCTGTTAAGAGGATCCTTAGATATATCAAAAGAACCTCAAATGCTACATTATCTTATGGAGGATCATAATTAGTTGTCAGAGGCTACGTGGATTCAGATTTTGTAGGAGATCTTGATAAAAGAAAATACACTACAGGTTATGTGTTTGTACTTGCAGGAGGAGCAGTGAGCTAGGTATCTAAGTTACAGAGTGTCGTGGCTTTGTCTACAATAGAAGATGAATACATGGCAGCTACACAATCTTGCAAGGAAGCTATTCAGTTTCAAAGATTATTGGAAGAGCTCAGGCACAAACAAGAGAAGATTTCATTATTTTATGATAGTCAGAATGCTTTGTATATTGCAAAGAATCCAACATTTCATTCAAGAACAAAGCATATAGGGGTACAATACCATTTTGTTCATGAAGTAGTGGAAGAAAGCAGTGTGGACTTGTTGAAGGTACATGTTAGGGTTTTCTCGAAGGCGCAGCGGAAGGGCGCGGTTCACGTGAAATCATAATTTAATTTTTTTTAAATATACTGAATAAATTATTCAATATCCAATATGAATAATTCATTCATATTTCACCTAAACATATTATTCGATATCAAATAACGACATAATTAATTTAGATAACATCGTGAAACTTTTACGAAAATATTTTTCCATAAAGTAGCATAAAACACGTTTTTTACCCGAACCGACCGACCAATACACATGGGGGCTGCCCAGCTCAGCCCTAATAGTACTTGGGCAGTTCATGGGCTGCCCAAAAAGTGATTCACTGTTTGGACATCCATCACCCGGTAAGCCCGAAACTCACCCGGTAACGCCATTTTCACCGTTTTCGCTTATTTTCAATCCGAAAAAATTTCCGAAAATTATCCCAATGCCCAATACACATCCAATATATTTAAATAATATATTTTTCATCAAAAATTTTCCAGAATTTCCAGATCTGATTTGGGTGCCAAGAATATCATTTTTCATGCTTTAAATCCAATTTTCTCAACATTAATCATATTAATATTAACACCAATCAAAGTCTCCTCCAATGAAGAACTCAAGAACAATTCTAGGAATTACAAGAGTGGTCATAACACTATAGAATGGCAACCAAGTCATCAAATGACCAAAAGTGTGCTTGTTAACCATTAACAAGCTTACTTTAATTATCATACATGCATATAAGCTTTTATCAAGCATTCAAGAATCTCAACACAAAATCAAGAGAGCGAAAAATAAAAATTACATCGTATGTTGAGCTAAGAATCATAGGAACAATTTCAAATTTAAAGAAAAGAAGAAATTACCTTTGATTTCAAGTTTTCGTTGAAATTTTCCTTTAGCCTTTTGTTTGTTCTCTCAACTCTCAAATTTTGTATTCTTGAAATGCTTAACCTAATTTTACAAATGGGAAATGAAACCCTTTTATACTTACCTTGTTGTGGCCGAAATTTGAAGGAAAAAGGAAAATATATATTTTTCATTTTTAACATTTAAAGAAGCAAAAATCAATTTTAACACCTTTTTCTAAATGTAAAAAGTCAAAATTTTACACTTTCATCATTTCCTAAAATAAATATCATCTTAGATATTTATATTTTAATTACTTTAATTGTTTAATAATTAAATAATTAAATAATTACTTAAATATAAATATCTAAATATATATATTATATTTACTTTAAATAATCCAAATACATATATTAATGATATATGTCAAATATCTCATTTGACAATTAATTAATGTGTATTTAATAAAATCATATATTAAATACAAATACACATTAATTAGGAAATGACCGAAAGGCCCCTTATGTATGAATTTTTCGTTTAACCGTTAAAAGATTCGTATTAACTTATTTAATCCCATAATGTATTATGAATAATCTGTATTATTTATAACGCGTTGCCCAAGTGCTCTACTAGTACACTTCATATCGTGAGACTCTTTAAGTTATGTTTATCCATCACATAATTAAATATCGTGTCCATAATTCACCCACTCGTAAATTATGACGACCACAAATAATCTCGCTAAACTATGCAAGTCGAGGTCATTGCATACGTATAATCCCTCCATCACAGGCTATCAATATTATATCGGGGATATAGAAAGGAACGTCAAATCTCTAAGGTATAATATAGTCGATTTTCAAATTTTTGATCTTTAAATAACATTCGGAACTCGCTTTCGAAGTATACCACGGCCATATATTAACTAGATCGTAAATACGTACATGATACCTATGCCCCGTACATAGGACTGACAGATTCTATCTGATACTCATAGGATATCATGAGCATGGGCCCACACCCAACGAGCAGGTGGAGGTCTGATCTAAATAGACTGGTGACTTGATTCTAAGTGTGTAAGATGTCTCATATATCCACAATGATATCACAAGTCGAAGGATCACTATGATACTCGACTCGAGAAGATTTTTATTGACGTTGGTGTACCATCTATTAGGAAATCTTCGATGAGCCGTTCAGTGTTTATCAAATAAACACCTACACATCTATACGAGTCTCCTGAGACTCATGGTTCAGGATAAACCATCGGACCAAGTCCGATATACGACATGTACTGGTCTAAACGGATTTTCTGACAGTATTCATTATGCCATCATCCTATGATGCATAAGATTGACTAGACATTCTAATCAATTTCTATTTCGACAAAGGAATCATCATTTACGAAAGATTAATACTATATTCAAGAGACTCACTAACTAACAAACAGTTATACTAACTGTCACACATATAGTCTTGATGTGTCCTTTATTAGATCGTATCTAATGCACGACTAATTAGAGTATCTCACAAGTCTCTTAGTTTTATATCAAATATAAAATTTTATATCGAATATAACAGAGACTACTCCCACTGCTTTCAAGGAGAAAAGAAGACTTAGGCAAACCTTTTACCTCACAAACATCTAATTATTACCTTAATAATGATAATGTCGTTAGGATATATAACACTAGAAAGAAATATGTAAGCTCCCACTAACCCTACTATCACATATGTATTCTCTATACTTTGATAAAATCAAACAGTCTGACTGATATCAAAATTAGAGAACACATATTTCTAGAAAACTCATCTGAGTCTACAATAGGTTCTATAAGCTAGTATACCAAACTGTAATTTAGCAGAATACAAACTCTAGGGCCATTCTACAACGAACTTTTTAAACAAAGAAATCACAACAGATCTCTTATCCAAAGAAACCATTCAAAAATACCACTTTGCATTCCTAGCTAAAATACACAGTTTAATATCAACATTAAGCAACATATCTTTAATTGTTCAATTAGTGCGACTAGAGACAAATTTCATCAGAATCTACAATAGATTACTGAGTATGACTTTTCTCACTGTCATACTATAAAAGTTAAACATTTAATAAGCTCACTTTGCTTTTGCCGCGTAAAAAATTTGCACATTTTATGAACGATTCATAATGAAAGCTTAATCAAGTTCAAAACTTGATCGTAGTAAGCTATGAACAATCTTAGATCTATGGTTTAATGCTAACTTCCAGAATCGATATCAAATATTGCTCCCGCTATAAGTTATAGGATAATTTTCTTCGATAAGAAAACAACAGAACCATTAAGTATCAAATACTTTACAAATGATTCTAACATCCCATTGGACTTATATGAGAGATGTTTAAGGGTATTTTATTAATTATGTAGTTCTATTTATAGTTTATCACTCTCACAATTGACTTCAATAAGTCAAGTCTATTCTACAATGGCCAACATCCGATGTTACACACTCAGTAATAAAAAAATTTCATTACTTGAGATCGTAGAAAAGATATTCTATCAAATAGAATACAATATTCTATTAGATATAATAAATGATAAATTTTTACTTTTACCTTTGAGGCGCAAGTACTTTCAATTATATAACCATTATACAAAAGAAAGATTCAAATCTCAAACTTTTCAAGATTCGAATTTTATACTTATACATATCATATACGTAACTATAGAAACTAATAGATCTTAATAAACGGATGAATTAGTGTTACTGGAGCATATCCCCAAGAGTATTGAAATTAATTCGGGATACTCGATATCAAACGAATCAAATTATATAAGATTCGATTACCCCCACTAACCAATTCCATCCCAATGGAATCGTAGAAGAATAATATTGAGTAGAATCATATTTACTAAATAACCTTAGAACTAGGTGCCATAAATTCATATGTTTGCTCATATCAAACATCTTTGAACAATTCAAAGACTCATGATGAATTTAAAAGATACAGTTTTCAAAACTTCAAATCAAATATCTTTGAACCAGTCAAAATATTCTATCCGTGTTTCATCAGAAACATGTAACTAAGTCATGACAACTCATAGACTATGTTACGAAGTAAAGAAAAATACCTTAAGCAATTTACAATTCATTAAACTACATACATCTAATGTATCAGTTTTAATAATTCTTCTGGTCCAATGACAATCATTGGTTAAATGAGATTTAATCACATTCCCAAATACAATATTCATTAAATGGATAAGGATATGTGGTGTGATATCATATCAGACCAACCTTTACTATACTGAATAAACATCTATTGCTTAAGTGGTAAAATCTCATAAAGTATTATTCTAAGTTATTTACTTAACCAAATATTTTTCTTAATGTTTATCTCTTCGTCAATGACACTACTAGTCGTATTAAAATATATAACAACTGTTTATAAAGAACAAGTAACTATCCAATAGTCGCAAGTTCTGATATCATATATCAAAACAATCATTAAATAATATTTTAATAACTAGACGAGAGATTTGGTATCCAATACCTATAGTTGTCGTATTGTGAGAATCAATATTCTCTATACATAACTATACACATCTAATTTCTTTAGCTTTATAATTTGCCTTCAACTAATCACAACAATGGTAAATAATTGATTAGCAAACTGTGTCAGACACATTACCTCTAAAGGTCACTAAAGCCAAGAAAAGTCATTGTCAGATAAACAAATACCTAATGAAATTTTTTTAATGCCAGTCTAGAATCTCGAGACATTAACTAATTCACGTCAATCCTTACTGCATAAGAAACTATTCTCTCTATAGAATTATATCCTAAAATAGATATCTATTTAGATTACCTATCGTGACTTAGTAACTAAGTCACTAACTATCTTGATTTTTCAATAAAATCAGAACAACAGTTCCTGATGGTTTAGACTCTCTAACAATATCCAAGCCTACTCTTAATTTAAAACCTATTCTAGAAAGCTGCAACAATAAGTGAAGTCAGAAAAATATATATAAAATATGCATATAGTTGACTAAAAGTTTAATTCTATTAACACAATAGAATAAGGAAAACATAAGTGACATTTTTCATAAAATTACACATTGCCTTACTTATAATTTTCATAAAATTATACATTGCCTTAGTTATAGATTTTAAAACCCAACAGTGTCTCCCACTATTTTACGTAATACCGTAATCCCCAACGGTATATGAGAATTCAATAATTAAATCGAATTCCATAATGAGAAGTGGACCCCATGAATATATTTTGACTCACAGCTTTGGCACGTTCTCGCCTACATATATTCACAGGTAGACAACTCATTGTCATTCATACTCACTGTGACTCCTGATTTTTGGTCCTGACTGTTTCTCGTTGTGACAGCTTTGGCACGTTCACATGAGGCGTATCAAGGCTTCACTTGTCAATGACAAACTCAAGCTATCGATGTAATCTTGACAGCTTTGGCACGTTCAGGATCCATTTTCACTTGAATTTGTCTCTTATCATATAAGTTCTATCGGCGTAAATGAACTACCATCAGCCATAACTACACAGATTTTGGCACAATACAGCTACAACATCAGGAAATATTCGCATTTGTACTGGCAAGGCGGACCAAGAAAAATATTCTTATACTAGTTACTTTAATTCCTTATTTAACGGGGATTTTCCTATTGTCAAACAATCCGAAATTAATCAAATAATTTCACATGCATGTAGAAATAATAAAATTGGATTAAATATCATATATCAATGAAAAATGTAATGGATGTAGGATCAGACTCGCTCTGATACCATTTTGTTGGGGTTTTCTCAAAGGCGCAGTGGAACGGTGCGGTTCGGGCTAAATCGTAATTTAAAATTTTTTAACATACCGAAATAAATTATTCAATATCCAATATGAATAATCCATTCATATTTTACCTAACCATATTATTCGATATCAAATAACGACATAATTAATTTAGATAACATCGCGAAACGTTTACGAAAACCTTTTTCCACAAAATAACATAAAATATATTTTTTGCCCGAACTGACCAACCAATACACATGGGGGTTGCCTGTAACATCCCCGAATTGGGAGATGTTACCGGTATGGGATAGAGTGTTCTAACCCCATAAGCCTCAGACTCTCTAATTATGAACATATACTAATATTCCTTTCTTTATTAATATGGGACCGTAGCCCAAGCAAAACATGACATACAAACTCAATATCTGCAAATGAAATCTTAATAATACACTTTAACAATGATTGTCTTAAAACACAAGATTACTACATAACTTTCATTTGACCTTGACTGGACTCTCTCACACTCTCTCTGACTTGGACTGATGGACTTCATACCAAGTGACTGCATCAATATCTGTCATCCCAAGATTGTCCTCCAAGAAAATTGCAACCACAGAAAACTAGGAGTGTGGGGGGGGGGGGGTTAGATCATAATTCGATCTAAGTGAGTGGATGAAAGACTGAAATAAAATCATTTGGTTCTAAAACCAAGGTTTCAATGAAATAACTTATAGGAAAACTTTCTTTCTAAGAACTTTGTTTGAAACCTCTTTAGTAAAACTTCTCTTTCTAATTTTCTGCTTTTGAAAGTCTGGTTTCTGAAAACTATTTATGATCTCTGATTTTCTGAAAACTATTTACTGAAAATTTAATAACTGTAAACTACTCTGTATCTGAAAACTTTGACGTATGGGGGCGTTACGTATCTCCGTCCCTAACTGGAGCCAGCAGTGCAAATCTATGACTTTTGGGAAAATATTCAACGCAAAAGTCGTAGATCTCAATCTCAGCTTTCCAAAAATATAAAATTCATAAAAATTGGAGTTTATATGAAAATATTACGGCCCAAATACCATAGGCTATCCAGAGTGGAACATCATAACATCTATTGTCGGATTCTCGAAGAATCTACCGATAGTCATCCCACGGGAGCATATGTTTCCAACCATGGTTTACATTTATGATGCTCGTCTCACAGTGTTTTACTAGTTGAAATCCTTGGTCGTTACAAATTCTCCCCCCTTAATAGGATTCGTCCTCGAATCCCCTTTAACTTGGGATCTTTCCATATGTCACAAGATTCACGCGTCACTAGCTTAACTGACTATGTACTCGAAAATATCTTTATTTCATCGACTATATAATATTATTACTGATTATTTATCCTTTTTCTAATAATCTTACTTTAATCTTCCTCTTATCTTAATTTCTGATGCTTACTCAAACTTGTTTTACATAGTGATCTTTCATCTCTGAAAGTATTGTGTGTCCTGCAATGGGGTTCCTGTACTAATGCCTTAACTCTGGAAAGTATGTACATACATCTATTCTTGCCAGGTTGCTTATCATCTCTGCTCTATAACTTTTCTTGCCTATACCTTTGTATTTCTTAAAACCTTATGGTACAGGGTCATATCCTTATATATCTCTTACTCACTATTTTACTACCTAATGGATTTTTACTCTGGAGGTTGGTCCTGATAGCTTATCGAAGAACTTAACTGTTCAAATGCTTTTAGACGGGGATGCTGGCTATTCAGTTCTAGTTATAATTTATGCTTTTGTCATACCTCTACTTCCATTGCTACTGCAAGTCTGGTTAAGGTTCTCAACGCTAACTTGTTTCCCTATAATCTAGTGCTGTCAAATGTCGTTACTTAAATACATGCAAATATACCATAATCTGAAGATTCACTTGTTATGCTAATTGCAACTTTCCAATGACTCATCTTCTCGATTCCATAGTATACTATATATATATATATATATTATATATATATATATATTATACTACCAAACCACCTATACCCGTGGCTAAAACCATCCCAAACCCGTAGTGGTTTGGTCAACTTAGACTAGGGCTGGGTACTTTATATGATTACCTGACTAAAATTACCTTGTTGTTTACTTACTTGTCTCCACTTATTATGTATTTTCTCATACTGCCGTTGCACCTTAACAGCTTCACTCCCTAACTTCTCTTAGTACTTTTTTATCATTTGCTTTATTCTACTAACTACTGAGAACTTTCTTAGTCTATGTCTTTATCTTCTTACATGAGGAATATCTTTTTTCTTTACATACCCATCATATCATCAAATCTTGGTTCCTTAGAATCTCGGTCATTACTTGACTACTACTTTATTTTCGTATGGCTTTATCTGAACAACTTCATTCCTGACTCTTTTACTCAGAATTGTCACTCACTTTTATCTCATTCTAAACTACATCTGAAGGTCTTATGTTCTGATCTTTCTTCACTATACTTTCACTTATTCTTGAGAACATCTTGAAGCAACCTTGAAGGTCCGTCTCTACGATTGTTGCCCAATGAGGGTTGGGAGGGTGGGAACTTATACTGAGGCCTTTCTGGTTATGATATTCTTGTTGCATATATTGCTTGTCCTAGGAGCCTAGGACTTTCGTGTATATATTTGATGTCTATTCCTGCACTAGGGCAATACTGCTAAAACTTTTTGGCTCGCTTTCTCTAACTTCTAGTCATGTTCAACCATCGAACACATTGCCTCCTCTACGAAACTCTTATGGAATCACGTCCTCTAAAAACCTCTTGTGCTGCCTCTACTTTCCTTCATATTTAATCTCTGTTGTTTAAACTTTCTGAAGTCGTTACTTCCTCTCTCCGAGTGCCGTTGTATTCTCTTTGTAATTCCTCCTTAAGAAGCTTACTCTATTGCATATGTATCTTTATTACCTCAGTCCCCTGAATACCTTACATCCTTACTTTTCTGAAAACTTTATCAGATTTGATTGTTCACAACATTTCTATTAAGTTATTGGTTCATGTATACTCTTTTCTAGTCTTCTCTTTTTAATACCATGAAACTCTATTATAAGTTGTTTGTTATATTCTTCAGAATTATTCTCCCTGGTCTCTTCGTACTTCCAAGTATTTACTTCTTTTAGGGTACCTTAATTCAGCGGTGGCTACCAGACTTAGCTTATCTTACTATGGCTCTGTACCATTCTATCTAATGTTTTCTCATCTAAGTTTCTTTGGACTTATCGTTTTGGCTATCCTACCATCTCGCAACTCATCTAATCTGTCAATTGTTCTTCCTTAATGGTTCTTTTCTTTACCAGACTCTGAATTGGGAATGGGTACATGCTCACGTGTTTGGTTCGGTGTTATATGCTTCTTTGAATCAAGGTTTCCGGAAAGAAAAGTCTTTATTCATTATGCAGGAAATTGATTGACTATTCCATGTCTCGGGGTCCCACAACTACCATCAATTCTCTACACTACTATCTTCTCGTTATGTTATCTTCGTGCCTGAATGCACTGATTTCTTTGTTACCTCTCGCATACCCCTTACCATTTGCACATCATATTCTTCGCCCTACACCTTACTACTGAGGCTAACGGTGGTTCATTCTTCTGTCTGCTTCTTAAATCTCCACTATCTGGTCTTGCTATAAACCTCGAGTTGGTCACTCTATTCTATTGTCCATATTGGTACTCTTGCCACTTCCTAAATATCTCCAACTTCATAGGTCTGTTCTTATTTTCTTCTACAGATTCCTACTTACTTGGGCTTATCTGTGGGTTCTTTGACATTTTGTCTATCTTGGGGACTCATACTAGTCTTGCAAACCTTATGCTGACGTGTCTAAATCCTTGGGTTATTCTGAGTTCTCCTCTTCATACCTTCTTAGAAATCCTGAATTCTTTTATTGGTTTTCTACTTTCCATGATCTTTTCATTTCTTAAGGTGAACTTCCATTGGGTTTTCTTACGGTCGTCTATAGCTATACTGGTAGGAACTGCTCTATATCTTGTCGGTACTTTTCTTTATGTCTCGATGGGTTTTTACATCATTGTTCTAGTATTCTATGTCATGATAGAGTCTATTGCCCATGTAGGGTAGGTATGAAATGGAATCCGTCAAAACAGCTTCATTAACTGGTATCACGAAGGAGTGAGGATCTGGGTAGGTCGGGGCCTCATTTATTGGACTCCTTGACTAGGAAAAATATTCACTTTCTGATGTCATTTATCTTATTTGCTCACGGGCCTGGGTTTGGGGAATCTAAAATCTCTACATCCTTATGTCATCTCACGTCTATCAGAAGCCTTCAGGAAAATCTTGATTTCTTGTTTCTTCTTCCTTATGGGTGCTCTCGGTTATTCGGGGAACTCGCTATCTCTTCGAGGTGGTCGAGAGTTATTTGATCAACATTAGAAGAATTTCTGAGGAGGAAAGAAATCTCGCTTGAAGGAAAGAAACTTTGCTTAGATCTACTCGATTTTTTATTCAATTTTAGTCTTGCTACACTCTTCTTTACTACAAACTCTGGTATTATCCTTTATTATCTAACTCCGTGTCTCTGATTCTCATTACTACATATTTTGGCATTTTCTTATCTTTCTGTTTCTATTCCTCTATCTCTATTTGCTTCTGATTGCATATATATCTCCATTCTGTCTCTTACTTCTCTTTCTAACTTTTCCTTTCTCTTCATATTTTCCTGGGCGGGTACTCATAGGATTTTACTATCTACAGGAAGTACTTGAAAACTATTAGTTCGGCTTGAAGGAATGTTCTGAGGAGGGAAGGTATCTTACATCTTCTAGGCACTCTATTACTTGTTCGGGCTTTTCTATTCTCTTTCTATTGTCCAGGGTAGATATCCTCAAAATTTCACTGCCTTATTCCATCTCTTTACTATTCTTTATCTTTGGCTACTTATACTCTTATGCACCATTCCTTACTTTCTTATAGCTTTCTTATTCTAATCTCTTGGGTAACTTTTTCTTATTTTTTGCTCTCTGATTTCATAACATTATTTGTACTTCTAGTAATAGGCTGAATAAAGATTCCTAACTTAGATCTAGAGTATAATTATTCTCGAAGGAATACCATTCGAATGATCTTAGAAAGCTTACTAACTTGTTTTATGGAACTTCGAGGACATACTTGAGGATCAGATACTGGAGAGGTAGTGCCCCGCATACAAGTATCCCAGACATACTATGTATACAAGACCCCCAACACTCTACCCACTGTAGTCACTGACTCCCTAGACTATGATTTGATACCATCTTTGTAACATCCCCGAATTGGGAGATGTTACCGGCAGATGATATAGCGTTCTAACCCCATAAGCCTCAGACTCTCTAATCATGAACATATACTAATATTCTTTTCTTTATTAATATGGGACCGTAGCCCAAACAAACATGACATACAAACTCAATATCTGCAAATGAAATCTTAATAATACACTTTAACAATGACTGTCTTAAAACACAAGATTACTACATAACTTTCATTTGACTCTGACTGGACTCTCTCACTCTCTCTCTAACTTGGACATATGGACTCCATACCCGAGTGACTGCATCAATATCCGTCCTTCCGAGCTTGTCCTCCAAGAAAATCTGCAACCACATAAAACTGGGAGTGGGGGGGGGGGGGTTAGATCGCTATTCGATCTAAGTGAGTGGACGAAAAATTGAAATACTGAAATAAAATCATTTGGTTCTAAAACCAAGGTTTCAATGAAAAAACTTATAGGAAAACTTTCATTCCGAAAATTTCGTTTGAAACCTCTTTAGTAAAACATCTCTTTCTAATTTACGCTTTTGAAAGTCTGGTTTCTGAAAACTGTTTCTGATCTCTGATTTTCTGAAAACTGTTTACTGAAAATTTGATAACTGTAAACTGCTCTGTATCTGAAAACTTTGACTTATGGAGGCGTTATGTATCGCCGCCCCTAACTGGAGCCAGCAGTGCAAATCCATGACTTTTGGGCGTTACATATCGTCGTCCCCCAAAGCATGCCACTACTGACCCTTAAACTGGTGGTCTTAGGGCGTTACGTATCACCGTCCCCCAAACTACAAACTAGAACTGAGGGTGCAGATCTATGCTACCCTCCAAGCTCTGAAAATAGGGTCTAGGGCGTTACGTATCATCGTCCCCCTAGCCCTGATCTAGGATCTGAGGGCGTTACATATCACCGTCCCCCCAGTCCTTTACATGTGCACATGTTCTCTGTCCGTCAATTCCAACTGTAACAAGTTGTATACTGGGGTGGATTTTTCCCCATGCCTCGAAAAACATAAAACTCAGGCTTTAAATCTCAAAACTGTATCAAATATTTTCTGAAAATATTTCTTTCTTAATTAAAACTCAAATCATAACTATTTATGAAATGACTGCAATAATAAAACATTCTAACGCCCTAAAGCGTGAAAGTAAATCTGATATCAAAATTTAATAAATAAAACCAGTTTGAGAAAAGAGGTCCACTCACTGTTTTAGAGTTTCGATAGACTTTCTTCACTTCACTGGCGAACTTTTATTTCCTGCGATGATCTATCATCGAAAGTTTCAATTAGAAAAAGACTAGGGATACAGATCGAAATCAAGTTAAATTGCTTATTCAAATAAGGGATACCACTCTAAGGTGTATCGAACATATGACATGATGTAATATATACCAACAAGTTGATACGAGACTCTTAGGGTAGTCTCTACGTGTTCGAATGAAACTGGAATGAATTGGGATTGATTTGGGCATTAATTTGTTCACGCCTCGCTAAGCTCGACAGGGCATCGCGACACAGATCATCCAAAGAGGTGTCCTGATTTTTACCGTGCGCATCGCGATGCACAACCCCATTCGCATCGTGATGCGTAATGCATCCGAATCATTCCTAGGAATTTCCGCGACGTGGCGCGTTTTACGTCGCGATGCAAGACCAGAATTTGGTCTTAACTTCATTCTTTCCTTCATCAATTTCCTTAACACTTAACCCATATCTCACACAAGTAAATAACGTCAACCACTCTCTAAAATACCATCAATAACAATCTCAATGCCAATCATATTCTACCTATCATCTATTCTTCATCTCATTTCCATAATTTTAACATTTTGGGGATTTCCCTCAACCATTACTACTAAACCTACATAAGCATCAATTTCTATAACCCTATAATATCATCAACCAATGAATTGTCAAAAACACCAATATCCATGATTTGGGTTAAGGTTTCTTTACCTTCTTTCTTTTGGTTTTCCTTTATCTCTCAAGCCTTCATGGATGCCAACTCTTCTTTTGCCTCTTTCCTCTTTACTTCTTTTCCTCTTCTATTTTCTTCATTTTCTTTTATTCTTCTTCTCTTTCTCCATTCACGTTTTCTTTCTTCATTTTCTTTTCTAATTTTGTGAAACCTTGAATAGTGTTCCTTATATATACAAGAGGTTGTTTGATATTTGGAAGGATGCAGAAAATGTGAAAATTTGGAGAATATTGGAGACTTTTCTAAATGAGTCCACGAGCACTGATCATCCAGAATTTTGACCTATATTTTTGGCTTACTTCTAATTCGAATTTGGGAAAATGTTCAACGTAAAAGTCGTAGATCTCAATCTCAGTTTTCCGACGATATAAAATTCATAAAAATCAGAGTTCGTATGAAGAAGTTACAGCCTAAATACCATGAACTGTCCGGAGTGGAACATCGTAACATCTATTGTCAGATTCTCGAAGAATCTACTGATAGTCATCCCACGGGAGGATATTTTTTAACCATGGTTTACATTTTATGATGCTCGTCTCACAATATTTTACTAGCTGAAATCCCTGATTGTTACACTGCATAGGTCAGCCCCGATAGTACTTGGGCAGTTCATGGCTGCCCAAACAGTGACCAATTCATTGTTTGGACAGCCGTCACCCGGTAAGTACGAAACTCACCCGGTAACACTGGTTTTCACCGTTTTCATATATTTTCAATCCGAAATATTTTCCGACAATTATCCCAATGCCCAATACACATCCAATACATTTAAATAATATATTTTTCATCAAAAAAATTTCAGAATTTTCAGATATGATTTTGGTGCCAAAAATATCATTTTTCAAGCTTTAAATCCAATTTTCTCAATATTAATCATATTAATATTAACACCAATCAAAGTCTCCACCAATGAAGAACTCAAGAACAATTCTAGGAGTTAGAAGAGTGGTCATAATACTCTAGAATTACAACCAAGTCATCAAATGACCAAAAATGTGCTTCTTAACCATTAACAAGCTTACTTTAATTATCATACATGCATATAAGCTTTTATAAAGCTTTCAAGAATCTCAACAAAAAAACCAAGAGAGTGAAAAATAAAACTTAAATCGTATATTGAGCTAAGAAATCATAGGAACAATTTCCAATTTAAAGAAAAGAAGAAATTACCTTTGATTTCAAGTTTTCTTTGAAATTTTCCTTTAGCCTTTTGCTTGTTCTCTCAACTCTCAAACTTTTGTATCTTGAAATGCTTAACCTAATTTTATAAATGGGAAATGAAACCCTTTTATACTTTGCTTGTTGTGGCCAGAATTTTAAGGAAAAAGGAAAATAGATATTTTGCATTTTTAACATTTAAAGAAGCAAAAATCAATTTTAACACCTTTTTAAAAATGTAAAAAGTCAAACTTTTACACTTTCATCATTTCCCAAAATAAATATAATCTTAGATATTTATATTTTAATTTTTTTTAATAATTAAATAATTACTTAAATACAAATATCTAAATATATGTATTATATTTACTTTAAATAATCCAAATACATATATTAATGATATATGTAAAATATCTCATTTGACAATTAATTAATTTATATTTAATAAAATCATATATTAAATATAAATACACATTAATTAGGAAATAACCGAAAAGCTTCTTATGCATGAATTTTTCGTTTAACCATTAAACGATTCGAATTAACTTATTTAATCTGATAATGTATTATGAATAATCTGTATTATTCATAACGCGTTGCCCAAGTGATCTACGAGTACACTTCATATCGTGGGACTCTCTAAGTTTAGGTTTGTCTGTCACTGAATCAAATTTCGTGTCCATAATTCACCCATTCGTAAATTATGACGACCACATATAATCTCGCTAAATTGTGCAAGTCAAAATCATTGCATATGTATAATCCCTCCATCACAAGCTATCAATATTATACCGGGGATATATAAAAAAATATCAAATCCCTAAAGTATAATATAGTCTACTTTCAAATTTACGATCTCTAAATAACACTTGGAACTCGCTTCCGAAGTATACCATGGTCATGGATTTACTAGATCGCATATACGTACAGGATACCTATGCTCTGTACACAGGACTAACAGATTCTATCTGATACTCATAGGATATCATGAGCATGGGTTCACACCCAACGAGCAGGCAGAGGTATGATCTAAATAGATCGGTGACGTGACTGCCATTTAAGTGTGTAGGATGTCTCATATATCCACAGTGATATCGCAAGCTACTCGACTCAAGATGATTCATATTGACGTTGGTGTACCATCTATTAGGAAATCTCCGATGAGCCGTTCAGTGTTTATCAAATAAACACCTACACGTCTATATGAGTCTCCCGAGACTCATGGTTCATTGGGATAAACCATCGGACCAAGTACGATATACGATATGTACTGGTCTCAGCGGATTTTACTAACCGACCCGTGTTAGTAAATCTTGACCATGAATTTTATTTGTGAATATACAACTTACAGTGACACTTCTCAGTTTCAATTACAAATTACGTTGTAACTGCGCATTACGTTATAAATCATGAGTATTTGTCTAATATATATACATATCACTAAATCAGATTTAGTTACAATCTAATAGTTATTAGATCGAATACGTATATAAAAACAAGAGGTGCAACCTAAAAGTCATTTTTTCACTACTAAAACTATTAGGGCGAAATATAATTTCGCCGCTAAAAATGCGTCACAAAAGGTATTAATGACAAAATATATTTTCGACACTATATGATTACTTTTAGTGGTGAATCATATTTCGCCAGTAAAGATTGCAGTTTTCGCCACTAAAGTTAACCTTCCTTTAGTGGCGAAATTAGCTCTTACCGCTATTCGGTTCTGAACCGCGAACCAGACCAGAACTGAACGAGATCAGAATCAGAACTGATCCGGTCAATGGTTCGACGGTTCTGAACTGAACCGAAATCGTCGAATGATCGGTTCGGTTATGGTTCTTCAAAATTTAAGAACCAAACTGGAACCTTGGTTAGAATCGAACCTTAAGAACCAAACCTCAAAATCGAACCGCATAATCAAACCTCGGAACCGAACTGCAGAACCAACGAATTTAACAATTAATCAAGATAATATTGAAATGAGTATTTATTAATTTATACTTTAATTAAGAAAAAATTAATTTATCAAGATTTTGTTATTTGTTTTCCCATAAAAAATTAACTTAATATTGTGAATTGTGATTATATGAATATTACATAATTACTAAATTACGAATTATCATTATTCTATGTAATTGTTTAACTAAAACAATTTCATGAATGTTTAACACTCGTGTCATATTTTAAAGGCTTATAATTTACTCATTGTTATATTATCGAGATTATTAATTTATATTTCAATAAAATAAATTATGTATACAATAAAATAAATTTTGTCAAATCCTTAGTCGTAATTTAGTTCCGGTTTCGAAACCAATTTCGGAACCGGGTTCTAGGAACCGATTCCGGTTTCAGTTTCTGAACCGATCAGAACCAGAATGAAGGGGAATTAGAACTGAATCAAACTGTATATTGTATGGTTATGTTTCGGTTCCTCCTTTCAACAGGAATCAGAACCACCAGTTCAATTTCGGTTCAGTTCTAGAACCGAATCGCGGTCGGGCCTAGGAGAAATTATAAAGGTTTTAGTGAGTGAAATTTATTTCCCCACTAAAAATAAAAAAACTTTAGTGGCAAAAATTTAGTGGCGAAGTTTATTTTCCTAATAAATTTTCGCCACAATAATATATTTTCTTATAGTATAATTTATTAGCTATATAAATGTCCTCCTCACTGTTTCAAATTTTAAGTAAGAATTTTGCAAAATGTAAATGAAACTAATATATACTACACCCTAATCCTATCGGCAATTGAACTAATAATTCATTGCGCGTGTTGATGAAAAAATGTGAAGCAAATAACAAAATAAAATGCATGAAAAATACCATCGTCATAAAATAACACCGAAAGAGCATTATTAGTACAACATCTATTCACAACTATACGTAAAATATCTCAACACATCTTTACCTCTCAGTTTTTTCACAACACGGACGTATTAATAATAGGAAACTATAAGATTTCAAATGTGATATTTTTTCCTTTTTTTTTTTTTTTTTTGATAAAGAGGAGATATATTATATTATAAAGACAAAACAAAACATCAGCTCACAAAAAAGTGAAGCTGATGAAATTACAAAGTTCAGAATGTTAATATATGACGGCAAACAAAAACAAGCAAAACATCTAATGAAGGAGAACATGAATGAACATAGTCGGAAGATAGTGATAACTCATAACCAGCGAGATTGAAATCATCATGATTAAAGGTAATCCAAATAAAGACAATGAATAAGATCTTCCCTCCCATCCGAAGAAGTATTGTTAAAGACTATGATTTCTTTCCAACCAAATACACCAATAAATGGCCATGAAGAGAGACTCAAGAAAGTTCAATAATTTGCCATCTTTGTGCAAAAATTTCCACGCACGCATGAACTCCGCCGGCTTAACCGAAATAACCCAAGCAACTCCCCACCATTTAAAAAATCAAGCCCAAATACTCAAAGCAAATGAACAATAAAAGAGGAGATGATTAATAGTTTCATCACATAAACCACAAAGAGGACAAATCATCAAAGAATGGTCAAGAATGCATCTAAGACATAAAAACTCTTTAATATGCACTCTACCAGAAAGACGAGCCAAATAAAAAATTGAACTTTCCTAGGTGTAATATTTCTCCAAATAAAAGCGAAATGTCAAGGTTGCGATGGATTAAGAGAAGAAAAAAGGAAACGAGAGCAGTTTCTTACCGAGAATTCCCTGAGTGGCAAAGAGTCCATGAGACAAAACCAGCCTTAATATGAGAAATAGTAGTGGCTTGAACTAACTGAAGCAAAGAGATGAACAACTTGTTCAGAGACACGCAGGGAGCGGCGCTAGGGGAAATCGACTCCCTTCAGTTGAGAAAATCAATCATGGAGATCTCCTTATTAAATGCAAGACGAAATAAGGAAGGGAATCTGGCTTTTAGAGGCATTTGTAAACTCCAATTCTGAACCCAGAACTGAATTCTTGAACCATTATCAACTGAAAATTACAAAGATTGTTTCCATGCAGACATCCTGTAAACTTACTATATCACCCCAAACAACTAATAATCTGGTGGAAGAATGATGAGGGAACTAATCAGAGTTATTACCGCCATATTTGTAAAGTTTTCTTTATGGTATCCCTGATTCAAAGCGCCAAAGCCATTTGAGCAGAAAAGATTGATTTTTCGTAACTGAATCAACAACTCCAAGACCACCTGAATCTAAAGTTTTCTTTATGGTATCCCAACACACACTACAACTGGTTCTTTTTTCAAGAGAGCCCACCTATAAAAATTGTTAGGAAACATAATCCCTAATATATTTACATGTTTGTCCTCTTAGGATCTAACCATACATGTATTACTAGTCCTAGATTTATTTATATGCTAATTGAAATAAATCTAAGTTAATCACAACACAATTGCATACCTTTCTTCTTGTAGAGACCTCTTAATCAAACTTAATTGATTGTTTAACTCAATAAGCAAATGGTTTTATTTATAGGAGGGAAACCAAGTCACTATTAGCTCACATGCATGGATTACTATTAATCATTGATTACTATTTAATCACATGCATTGATTACTATGTAATCACATGTATTTGGATGCATAATGATTTTCTCTAACCCTTCCAAAAATGTTACCATCATGGGTGTACCATATGTTCCCCATTTAACATTTTACTAATTGTTGTCACTTAACAACTCTTGTTGTTACTTAATTATTTGATTAACAACTCTTGTTGTTTACTTAGTAATGAAATCATTACTAATTGTTGTTATTTAACAACACCAAATAATTAACTTAATAATTTCCAACATGAAATTATTACTAATTGTTGTTATTTAACAACACCAAATAATTAACAACAATTAATTTCCAACAAAAATGTTCTGAAAATAGATTCAAGTTTCCACAAATACTTGTGGGGTACCTTATAACATCCGGTGACCTCGACGACTTGTACGCTACCATAGGCTAACGAATATTATATTTCCGGAGGTATAATACTTGATATAAATCATGTTCGAGCAAGTAAGTGCTCATAAAATGACATTTGGGACATTCGGTAATTCCTTGAAATTCTGACGCGGAACTTAGCTTATGTCCCATCCCAAATAGCCTTTAGTAATCGGACCGTAACTTTTTCATACGATCTCTAATTTTTATTAATTTTATATCGTTGGAAATCTTAGACTGAGAGCTACAACTTTTGCGTTGGATATTTTTTCAAATTCGAACCCAAAATAGGTCATAAATCACAAATTCTGTGACTACTATAGTGATTTCGGGAGAGGTCTAGATTGGATGAGGTGGCACAATCCTAACCACCCATTCCATCACAAAAACCAACCCCTCTCTGTCTATAAATAGAACACTATTCACTCTCTTTCTCAAACATAAAAAATGTGAGCATTCATGGAGAACTCTATAAATTTTCTTCTTCTTTCTCAAGCTAATTTTGGATGCAACAAGTGATGATTTCAAGCCCATCTCATGCAAAGTAAGTTCTTTATCACCATTCCTCTTCTAATTTCAATTTTAAGTTTGAATTTTTGAAGCCCTAATTCGCACCTTGACTTACCCTAGCAAAGCGAATTGCATAATTGGCTTTGGTAGAGTTGGTAACATGTATTTTGGGAAGTGTTTTGAAGGTATAAACATATAATGAGGTTTATAAGAGTATGAATATGATTGAGGAATTATGCTTGGTGATCTAAGAATTCTAGATAATGGTTTATGTATGGGTGGTGATATGAGATGCGTTTTGAAGTTGGAAAAGTGTCTATGTGTTGGTCCTAGCTTCAAAGTGTGAGGATTGCTCGAGTATGGCATTGAAAAGTGAAACTAGGCCCTGAGAATGGCTTAGCGTCGCGATGCTAAGCATTCAGCGTCGCGACGTGTGCAAAACATAAGCTTTGTTTCAACTTTAATCTGGTTCGCGTCACGACGCGATATATATCATGTTCTCTATCTGATTCTGTTTCATGCGCGTTGCGACGCGCCAGACCCGGCATTGCGACGTAAGGCAGAAATAATTTTGTTTCATTTCATACTCAACTTTAAAGGTTGAAGGCCAGCCTAGGGGTTTTGTATCATTTCAAATACACGCATTATGAGACGTTGCAAGTATTATACATCATGTGACAATTATATAGCAATTGAATTGAGAAACTTAATTTAGTTCTGAAGCATATCCCATGATTTAGAGTCTAACCAAGTTACTGATTATTGATCATTGCAGGAACCACAATTCCCTTCTAAAAGTGGCATAGAACCGGCCAAATTTCAAACCAGTGAGTGGACACTCTTTTTCTAAGTTAACCTTTCATTTATACCATAAGTAAAGACTTATTGCTACGCTCCTAGGGCGTTAGTTTATTTTTATTACAGTTATTTCATGAAAAATCATATTTTAAGAGACGTTTTAGAAAGATATATTTTCAAAGTATGACTTTATATTTTCAAGGCATGGGGGAAAAACTCACCTCAGTATGTAACTTGACTCAGATATGGAATTGATGAACTTAGAGATCGTGTGCACACGCGGTTTAGGACTAGGAAAGACAGATGCCCCTAGATCCTAGATTCAGAGCCTATATGGTATCATAGATCCGAACCCCCGGTTCTAGTTCAGTGGTTTGGGGGATGACGATACGTAACGCCCCAAGACCACTAGTTTCAGGGACAGGTTGTGGCATGTTTTAGGGGACGGTGATACGTAACGCCCCAATGTCATGGATTTGCACTCCTGGCTCTAGTTAGGCATATGGGGGACGACGATACGTAATGCCCCCATGCGTCAGATTTTTCAAAGATAGACTTCCAGTGACAATTTTTCAGAGAAAAAGTTTTTCAGAAATGCAGATTTCAGAAATGAAAGTTTATAAAAGAGTTATAGAAAGAAAATCTAGTTTCACAGAAAAGCTTTTATAAAAAGTTTTACCCAAAGGTTTTGTTTTCATATAAGAAAAGAGTTTACAGAAAATATGGTTTTTTGGTAACAGATTCAGTTTTAGAACTAAAAGTTTTTATAAAAGTACATCAGTTTTTGTTTTAATCGTCCACTCACTTAGATCGTACAAACGATCTAACCCCCCACTCCCAGTTTCTTGTTGCAGGTTTATCGGAGGACGAGCTCGAGAAGACGGATACTGATGATAGTCGTTAGGGTGTTCGGTCCACCAGGTCCAATCAGAGTTCAGTTCAGTCAGTGTCAGAAAAAGTTATGTATCATACAATTTGTTTAGTAAAGAATATATATGTAAATAGTTATAAGTGTTCATTACTAAAGTGGTGATGTGTAGTGAATTTGAGTATTTAGTTTTAAAACTATTTTACATTTATGTTGTTGATTTGGGCAACGGTCCCATGCATGAGTTCATACATGAAAAGAGTTTAATATTGTCAGAAAGTCAGAGGTTCGGGGGGATAGAACAGCCTATTCCCTGTCGGTAGCATCTCCGGATTGGGGATGTTACATACATTGAATAAAGAAAGAAAATATAGGGGAATGGAAGAAAGAGACGACTTAAGAAAGGTAAGCCTACCACCAAAGGACACAAACCTATTTTTCCAATTGCACAACCTGACATGAACTTTATCAATAATTGGGGACCATAAAGCCTTACGTCTAGGATTACTTGTAGGAAACGATTTCCCTCGCGCAACGGAAGCGACTTAGGCATCGAAATCGATCTTGAAAATTCGTTTACCCTCTCCCTTATGAAAGCCGAATATGACCAGCTCATGGAGACTTGTTTTGCTTCTTTTTTGTCTATTTTTCAGCCCCAGAACAATCCTCAAACAATGGCACATGTTTGGATTGTTTTTGCACCCAATATGCACTGATTGCTCACCCAAAATAACCAATGTTTTTCATGTGCCATAGTAGTATTTCAGATCTGACTTTTTCCTCCAAAACAGCCCCACAACACCCTTGAATCACCCCTTAATATTTCTAAATTTTTCTGGACAAAACAAAACAAAAATGAGCCCCTAAAATTGATTTATAAGAGGCAGCAATGAGCAATTTTTTCTGCTCACTACCGTGTGTGTGAAGAGAATAAAGGATGAAGAAATATTTTGTTCCAACTCCGAATGGTCTTTTGTGCTATATCTCGCAACCAACAAAATCAAGGATGGACTTGACTTACAAAAATAAAATCCCTAAGCACTTTAGAGATTGAAGAAAGATTTTTATCACACCAGAATTTTTTCTTCTTCTTTTGTTCTTCAACTTCTCAAGAGAAAAACAAAAACCAAAGGTGGCTAGGGTTTGGAATGACTAGGTTAGGGTAAAAGGAAAACTCTTTTCCTATTTATATCCAGAGTTTAATTTGTTGTCAAAAATAAAACAAACCATTTCCCTTTCTCCTCTCATTTTCGGCCACTTATGGTATTTTAGTAACATCAATTATTTTATTCAATGTCATGATCAATGCATTAATATGTTTTAAAATCAAATTTTAAATTTATTCATTTCCCAAATTATATATTAAATTATAAAATATAATTTAATAATTATAAACTTTTTAATATATTAAATGATTATCTCATAATTATTTATTTAATGAAAATCTTATATTAAATTTAACATAAAGTCTTATGTGTGACAAAATATAATTTGGTAATTAATTATTTACTTTGATTAATCCAAAATTACACAAGAGTTTTGTTATAAATTCATAAATATCTCTACCATTGGAGGATTTTTTGGTAATTATAAATATGTAATTATAGGTGTATTTGGCTTGATTTAATTGGATTAAATTAAAGTGGTAGACATATAACTAATCCATTAATTAAACTTTATCTTCATTTAATTAGATGAAATCAAAATGGTAGACAAAGGTAATTAGTCACACCGAAATATACATATTTGAATAAATTGGATTAAGCCCACATAAAAATTGATTAGAACTTTTATTAATTAAATATTACCTAAATTTTACTATAAAAGGCAAGCTTGAGCAGGTTTTTAATCAAGCTTGAGAAAGGTAAAACAAGCAAGAGTTAGAGAAATTATCCTAAGTAAAAGTTTTTGTTAGATAAGCTTTGGAAGTTCTCTACAACAACAAGGAGAAGAAGATTGTATATTGGAACCAAACTTGTTAGCTTTGGGAATTCTCTACAACAACAAGGAAAAGAAGATTAGATCTTGGAACCAAGCTTGCTAGCTTTGGAATTTCTCCACAATATTTCAACAAGAAGTAGAAGATTGGATCTTGAAATCAAGCTTGCTAGGTAAGTTTGATCTTCTCCAAAAGCTATGTTTTCATTAGTGAATTATCATTAGTGAGACATATAGTGCTGAATTATATATTGGATACATAATAACATAGCTCGATATTGAAATTAGGCTAATTAATTGTGTATGGATGCTTTGCAAGTATAATCACAATTTTCTTGTGATTGGGTCAAAATATTTATGTTGGAAATAAATTTAAAATTAAAGTTTGGAACTCTAGATGAAAGCTTGGATCTATGGCTACCATTCTAGAATCACTTGACCACCTTTGAGTGACCTAGAATTATTCATGAGTAATTTCATTGTGGGATTCTAATTTGGTTTGTGTTTTGGATTCAAAACTTACGCAAGTGCGTATTCTGAATAAATATATGTTTTTGAAATTTTTTTTTTATATTTTGAAAAATATGATTTTTGTTCTATAACACATGTTGATGATGATTTTGATATTAAAAATTATTTTTGGGTGTTTGAAAGTATTTAGGGAAGATTAGAAGCAAATAGGGTAAAATACCCTAATTGCATCAGCTCTCTGGAAAATTTCCAGAGAGTTGATGCTTTGAAAGCATCAGTTAACAAAAAAATAAAAAAAATTGGTCAACGCACACATGCAATGTAGCGCGCGTCGTGCACTCGCGCGCTGAAATTTATTTTCCCCCGTTTTGAGTTTCCGGACTCCAATTCAGTCCCGATTTTTCCTATACACTCGTAATGGAATATAATATTTCATTAAATTATTTAAAATCACACTCATGCTTGATATCCACATGTTAGACCCATTTTCACTATGCGGGGTATCGATCCGACCCTAGGGGTCCCACATCTGCCATAATTATTCTTGTTCTACCAATAATAACCAAATTATTAAAAGAAATAGAAAAATCGTCATAAAAATTCAGAAACAGAAATCAATATTCATGCGAAAACTAAGAATAAATAACATATTATTTAAATGTAAATAACTATTTTTTGAAAAGTTTAAACTAGAAACTCTCATTGGTCTTGCTGAAACAACATCCTCTGTCCCGACCCTCATAGTATAGTCACCTTCAACAAGGTCCTTCAATGAATAAGGTAGCTGCAAAGAAGAACAAACATGGTTAGTGGCTCCAGAATCAACAATCCATGTGGATTTATCATCCTCAACTAATAGAGATTCGATAATAAGTAAATCGTATTTACCTGTGCCCTTCTTCTCTTTAGCTCAGCAAAGTATTTAGGGTAGTTCCATTTCCAATGTCCATCCTTGTAGTAATGGAAACGCTTTCTTTTGGGCTGGGCATCCTTGAAGCTTCTCTTGTTCGTCTTTATTGGCTTTACCTTAGCCTTCCCAATGCCTTTCTTCTTATTCTTGGTAGATTTAGAAGATTCGGAAATATTTGCTTCTATACTGGCCTTACAAGGATCCACCAATATGGACTCGTAATGGGTGAGCTCATTAAGCAGTCGATTCAAAGTAAAAGTCAACTTGTTCATAACATAGTTGCTTTTAAACTGAATGAACCTCTTCAGAAGAGTTTCCATGATCATGATCACCTAGCTACACTCGTCAATACAAGGTCCATGAGTTTCAGCCTTGTTCAGATAGGTCATCATCCTCAAGATATGCTCTCGGACTGATCTCTCTTCCTTCATCCTCGCAGTCATCGCTGAGACCAAAGCCTCATGACGTTCCCGCCCTGATGGCTGGCCGAACATGCCCGTCAATCACTCCATCATCAAACATGCTACATCCATTGGCTCATATTTTGTAGCAAAAACCTCGGACATCCTTGCTAGCAAGTAGCAGCGGGCTTTCTCATTGACCGTGACCCATTTCTGGTAGGCATTGCTCACAGTTTGGCCATAATTTCTGGGTGGCTTGGGAGGACATTCCTACTTCAGGACAAACTTAAGGTCTTCACAGACCAAGATGGCGTTCATGTTACTTTTCCGCTCTATATAATTTTTTCCCGTTAATTTGCCATTTGAGAGAAAAACAATAATCAGAGAAACCATGGTTGAAAATAAAATAAACATACATGTTAATAATTCATTCATCGCATATTAAAATCATTAAACATTTAGACCTAAAATTAAACATGATGCATGAGCAATGTATAATGAATCAGAAACCTAAAAAAAATACTATGCCACGTAAATCTATATACCAAAAAAAATTATCGTCGTATGGTAGGTCAAGTATCTACATGATAGATCGAGACAATCTTAATTAATTAATATATACAGGAATAACTCTTATTCCTATATTAACCAACCATCATTTGATTTGATCAAGGAATTTCGATTAACATCTAATCATTCATTCGTGAGTGCAACCCGTTGTTTCAGAACCCTTGGACTTAACTAGTGAAGTGTCGCCGTAGGGTAAGTCAGTTCACCACATACATCTAGAGTTCCTATCCTCTTGAAATCCAAACTTTATATTGACCCAAAATAGACACCATCCGTAGGGGACAAAAATAAAGCCGTCTCGAGGCGCCATTTGAATCTCATGTTTTTGGACTAACAACGGAGATCGCGGGATATATTGTCGTATATCCCTCTCCCACTCACTATTTGAAAATTAAAGGTTTCTATTTAAAATATCTAATATTTTAATTCACTGGTGTCTATGAGTTTATGCGCGGCTAAAACATAACTCTATTTTACACTAGTGCATAATTAGTGATCTAACCAATTTTAACTCTTAAAATTTATATTCACTAATTCTCATTAGTCTCAACTAATATATTACTTAATTAAAATAATTAATTAAGTTTAGTTTAATGACTTAATTAATTTTAACTCTTAAAATTTTAGTTCACTAACAAGTTTAAAATTTAGAAATCCAAAAGGAATAAAATTTAATTAAACTATTTAATTAATATAAGCGTTTTATAAATTCTAATGGTACGTGGAATTGTGTCCCTAGTGCAGACCACACTATCATCCATTCAGAATCAGCTATGGAATTTACATCTGGGTTTCCATCCGATATATCAAGGGAAAATATAATGCACTTATAAAGCCCATTTATATATTTAAATTTTGAATTTCAAATTCTAAACTATTAAACCAATTAATCAAATTAATTGGTAATAAAATCATATTCTAATTTAACTTTTTAAAAATTTCATAAAATCAAATTTGTTGGCTAGAATATCCATGCATTTATTACATGTTAAGGCATGTGAAAATGCAAGATCAGGTACCCTAAGCTATATGACATGTTATTCAAACATCTTGAAATAAACATGCTATAACATAAAAATAGAATTACATTGACCAGACTTTTATTTTTCTATACTAATAAAATTAGTACAAAATATACCAAGGCATCCATTGGTCTTCAAATTTGCTCCATGGATTGAGATTGAGAGGTTGGCGGCATCGGCTCTCCAATTACTTAAAATGATACAACTTTATAATTTTACATAGGAAAATAAATTTACAACAATTGTAAAAAATGACATTATGAACTTAAATTCGAAAAAAAAAAAACACAAAAATAAGAGTTGAAAAAATTTACGATTAATGTAATACATTCATCACATGAATTTAAAAATAAACATTCATCACATGAATATTATAATATGCCTACTCATGACAACATGCATAAAAATAATTTATATATCATATAAATCAATAGAAAAAGAAACTTTTTAATAAAAAAAAAGGGTTGAAACACTTTTCAATATCACTCTTGATGTTAATTGTAGGAAATGATTTCCCTCGCGCAGCGGAAGCGGCTTAGGCATCGGGATCAACCTTGAAAAAATTTCTGCCCTCTCCTTTATGAAATCTGAATATGACCAACTCTTGGAGACTTGTTTTGCTTTTATTTTTGTCTTTTTTTAGCCCCAGAACGGCCCTCGAGTATCCCATGAACAGTGGCTCAGATCTATACTATTTTTGCACCTAATATGCACACACAACTCACCCAAAACAGCCATGTTTTCCGTGTGCAAGAGCAATGTTTTACGTTTGAATATTTCCACCATAACAGCCCCACAACACCCTTGAATCACTCCTTAATATTCCCAAATATTTCTTGACAAAATACAAACAAACAGAGCCCCCAAAACCGATTTTATAAGAGGCGACAGTGAACAGATGTTTCTGCTCGCTGCCATGTGTGTGTGTGTGTAGAGAAAAAGAGGGTGGAGAAATATTTTGTTCTAACTCTGAATGGTCTTTCGTGCTATATCTCACAACCAACAAAACCAAGGGTGGGCTTGACTCACAAAAATAAAATCCCTAAATACTTTAGAGATTAAAGAAATATTTTTGTCACACCAGAATTTTTTCCATTTTCTTTTTTCTTCAACTTCTAAAGAGAAAAACAAAAACCAAAATGTGGCTAGGGTTTGGAATGACTAGGTTAGAGTAAAAGGAAAACTCTTTTCCAATTTACATTTATGGTTTAATTTGTTGTGAAAAATAAACCAAACCTTTTCCTTTTCCCCTCTCATTTTCGGCCACCTAGGGTATTTTAGTAACATCAATTGTTTTATTTAATGTCATGATCAATACATTAATATGGTACTTATTAAAAAGATGTAACTACTAATTTTTGTGATGAAAGGTTTTAAAATCAAAATTTAAATTTATTCATTTTCAAGATAATATATTAAATTATAAAATATATTTTAATAATTAATTTTTTTTAATATATTAAATGATTATCTCATAATTATTTATTTAATGAAAACCTTATATTAAATTTAACATAAAGTCTAATGTGTGACAAAATATATTATTAATCTCATTAATAATAATATGTATATGTGAGTATATAATTAGACTATACAATTATATTTAATTTACTACAGTATATCGAGCTAGCACGAGGACCAATTGGATCTACTGTTCCGAGCTCCAATAATCCCGAAATAATAATTAAACTCTTTAATTAAATATTTTGAATTATTATCTTTAGGTTATTCCACTAAAACTTGAAGCTGCACTCTCGTTGCCGTAGATAAATAATATAAGTCGAACTACGTCAGTGTCCATTGATAAAGTCCTTAGATACAGATTGGCCCTTCACGAGTATCTCATAATTAGAGCTGGGTCATAATATCAGTTATACCCCTTTAATTATTTTTGCCTTAAGTACCATTGATTCTCTAATGAATGATTTATTTATAACCATTATGAATATTAATCTTTCTATTCGTAATAGAAAGACTTGAGCACTCTAATCGTTCAAGTACCGAATCAACCCTTAAGGAAGATACTCTTCTACTTCTCACAAGAATGAGTGAACTCCAAGTCTATGCAAAATGTCCCCAGCTACACACTGAACCATGTCCTTAAAATACGTAGCTATTGGTCGAGATTGCTACACCAACCTTTCATTTGTAAATCAAATGACATAGCCTGTCATACATGAGTTCGCAGTACATCCAGGTTCCAGATCAATCCATATATGACCATCTAGTAGATTGAAATGAATTTCTTTATTTAACGGATATTATAAGAAATTCATTTCTATCTAGGTCCAGTCTTATATAATCACATCATGTAAGGCCCTTCCATTCTCATGTCACCACATGGACGATCCCGGATCAAGGTCTCCATACAATTATAGAATGGACCGCAGCTATAGATAAACCACAAATAAAGTACATGTTTTGTTTTCTCTCTATGGACTATTTTAGATTACTAAATTCAAACTTAAATCCTTTTGTGTATGACACTCGTACACTAAGTTTGAAGGCATATATATAATCTAAGGTAAATAAGATAATTTACAATATGTGATTTAAATCAAACATTTTATAAATGAATAATGTATCTTTTATTTTATAATAAGTAATTCTGTTTACATTACATGAAGCTCTAGAGCATATATCCCAACAATCGCCCACTTTCACTAGAGAAAATGGGACATGTCTCGTAATCCTAGACCCTCTAGGTGACCTTTAAACACTTTAGCCGATAAGGTCTTTGTAAACGGATCAGCAGGTTCTCTGCGATGCAAACTTCATGATAGATTGTCTCCTCTTTGCACTAACTCCCTGATGAGATGATATTTTCTCTCTATATGCTTTCCCATTTTGTGGCTTCTTAGTTCTTTGGAATTATCAACTGCACCACTATTATCGGAATAAAATGTGAGTGGTTTATCCATATCTGGAGCAACTTTCAGATCTCTCAAGAATTTCTGAAGCCAGATTGCTTCCTTAACTGCTTCGTAGGCTGCTACATACTCAGCCTCCATGGCGGAGTCAGCAATACGAGATTGCTTTATACTCCACCACACAATGGCCCCACCACCTAGGATAAACATTGATCCAGATGTTGATTTCCTAGAATCGACACCAGTCTAAAAATTAGAGTTTGTATATCCCATGAGGATCATATCATCTCCATAATTTATAAGCATATGGTTTCTTATTCTCTTCAGATACTTGAGAATATATTTCACAGCCAACCAATGATCCAATCCTGGTTTAGACTGAAACCTACTAACTACTCCCACTGTAAAATAAATGGTCGGTCTCATGTATAACATATCATAAATGAGACTACCAATTGTTGAATCATATAAGATATTTCTCATTTCCTAAACTGCTTGAAGTGTCTTAAGAGACTGTTCCTTTGACAAATGAATTCCATGTCGATAAGACAAATTTCCTTTCTTGGAATTCTGCATCCCAAATCACACAATGATCTTTTTGATATAGGATGCTTGATACATAGCTAACAATCATCTCTTACGATCCTGAAGAATTTATATCCTAATTACATAATTGGCCTCTTCCAAATCTTTCATTTGGAATTAGTTAGCTAGCCAGGACTTCACGTCCGATAATATTTTTTACATCATTCCCAATGAGTAAATATATCATCGAGGTATAAAATGAGAAAAACCACTGTAGGAACACAGAAATCTGGGGCGACGCATGCTGTCCCGGGCTCGCGGCCCGGTCGGGAGTATGGAGTAGCCACGGGGGACTAAACCGGAGAATAATGGAGTCGCCACCCGGTGTGAACAGGGAAAATGAGATTTAAGGCCGCACTCACCACTCGCAAGGGAAGACCTCAAACCATTGGGTTCGGAATGGTCCCTTACTTATGCCACTTGTAATGACAGGATTTATGTAATAATTTAATCAGGCTTAAGTAGCACTTATTTCCAAGAGTATCATGCTTCTAAATTCACGGGTACAAAATAAAACTTATACATACATTTCACATATATCTCGCATCTAAGAACACATGCTTGAAAATACCTCAAAGTAACAACAAACATACAACTTCATTCAGCATATCATATTCATGAAAAAACACAAGCATACATAATAACCGCACAAGCATACATGTGAGCACTTTTCCAAGTGATACGTGGAATTGTATCCCAAGTACAGACCGCATTACCGTCCATTCGGAATCGGCTACGGAATTTATGTCTGGGTTTCCATCCGATATATCACAAGAAATAATACTCCAAAGTCATCATGGCATAGGTATATGAATCGTAATGCGTTAAATCAAGACTAAGGCAAATGACGCAACTAATGGAATAAACATGCGTTTCATTATCATGTGCACAAAGATAAGAATGACTATGTGTGGTTCCATAAAAAGATCACCTAAGAAACAATTATACATGGCATGTGATGAATATGTCTCAGTTCAGTGTGTTCGCGTTCGTAAACGCGTTCGAACGGTAAACAGAAGGTTCGCGTTCGTATAGCATTTGATAACACGTTCGAACGGAAATGAAACAGAATGTTCACGTTCGTATGGCGTTTGTTAACGCGTTCGAACAGAAATGAAACAGAATGCTCACGTTCGTATGGCGTTTGTTAACGCATTCGAACATAAATGAAACAGAATGCTCACGTTCGTATGGCGTTCGTGAATGCGTTCGAACGGAAATGAGACCTGATGCATGATAAGGCAAAATACATGCGCGTTCGAGTTGCGTTCGTAAACGCGTTCGAACGGGAACAGACCTGATGCATGAAATGGGACGCAATACATAAACAACAAAATAAAGGGGCGCGGCGAAGTACTGCCGTAAAGGTGGCCTTTTGGGGCTCTTGGTATCTCAAAGAGAAGACCTTTAGACCAACATACTAAGCCCATGCACGTCACATCACAACACATGAAATAAAGACAATAAAAGTGTAAGACTTCGTATGCCTAATTGAACGTACATTCAACCCAAACACACTTCGTCCAGCGCGACGAAGTAGTGTCACAAAGGTGGCCTTTTAGGCTCTTCGTCTCTCAAATAGAGGACCTTTGGACTAACTCACTAAGCCCATGCGCTCGATCGCATCATACATACAAAAATAAAGCCAATCATATCAAAACCAAGTATGCCCGATTGAACACATCTTACATCCAATCCGAACACACATCAACCGGCGCGGCAAAGCATCATGGTAAAGGGTTTTAACCCCTCCCCATAAGGGATCTTTTATTCCACTTACTAAGCCCATGCGCTTGATTGAACCATGCATAAAAAGATAAAGACAATAATATCAAACTAAGTATGCCCGATTGAACGTATCTTGCATCCAACCGAACACACATCAACCGGCGCGGCAAATCATCGTGGTAAAGGGCTTTAACCCCTCCCCATATGGGATCTTTCATTCCACTTACTAAGCCCATGCACTCGATTGAATCATGCATAAATAAACAACATACAGAATTCAAGTGACGAAAAATAAACAACAGCAACACAAAACAAAAGAGGGTGCCGTTTACTCAAGCGGTACGTGGAGTTGTGTCCCGAGTACAGATCATATTACCGTCCATTCGGAATCGGCTATGAAATTTATGTCCGGGTTTCCATCCGATATACCGCGAGAGTTGACACGTCTCTCATTTTATTCCACAGCCACAACATATTACATCTCATAATTCATGCATATTTATCTACTCAAATGCCACAACATGCATTTCAACATGACAATCATGCAAGTAATATTTAATAAATAATACAGAAAAACGAGTGTGAAAGATACCCTCAGGTCTAACCTTTTTGCCAACTTTCAGGCTTGCGTTTCACGGACGTCGGAAGGGTACAGCTCCTCAACTTCTCCGGTTCACTGGTTTAGCATCCTAGCTCACTGCTTTGCTGTTTTGCTTGCGGTTCGAACTCCGTTCTGCTCCTGTTCGGCCTCTGTTTTGCTGCTCACTGCTCAGGCCACCTGTTTTGACGTTTCAATGAACTGTTCCAAGTTTGTGTGGGTGCTTAGTGCAGTTGTGTGTGATTATTTTTAAGGATTATGAATACAGTTTTATGTTATTGTTTTTAAGGTTTTTAGGGACTGTTTTAAGAGGATTTGGGCTGTTGTTTAAGGTGATTCAGGGGCTGTTTAGGCGTGTTTTAGGGGGCTGGTTTTGAGTGTTTATTTGGGGGTGTTTCAGTGGTTGTAAGGGCTGTATGGGGGGATGTGTTCTCGGTGAAGGAGGTGAGTGTTTTGATTCGGCTAAGGAGGGTTATTGCTTGTGGTGGTCTCGACTTTGAAGGATTTTGGTGTTCTGGATTCGGCTAAGGATGAGTTTGGTTTGTTTTGGATTCGGCTATGGTGGTTGTTGGTGCTTGTAGTGGATTCGGTTATGGTGGAGGATTGAGGCTCTTGTTGTCTCAGCTATGGAGGAGATGATTAGGGCTCTTTGTTCTCTTTTTGTGTATATGTGAAGTGTTTTTTTTTCTGTCTTGGGCGTGTATTAGAGAGAGTGGAGAGATGGTGTGGCTAGGTTAATGCATGTTTATATAGAAGAGAGCTAGGGTTTGCCCTTGTCTCACAAGGAAGAGATCTAGTTTCCAAATTAGGAGTCCTAAGAATGGTATACACAAGATTGAGGGGGGACAAAATATTTTAAATTAGGAAGTCAAATATTTTAAATTGGTAGATGTCTTATTAAATTAGGAAGTCAAATATATGATTGGCTTTAATTGGTTAGGATTGATTTTAATTAGGCATATCTTCTTTTTAATTTTAGTATATGATATATTCAAATTATTTAAATTACGCATGATTTTAGTTTAAGTTTGGTAAATGTTTTATTTAATTGGTAAATGGTTTAAATATTTTATTTAATGTTTAATGTTTAAATTAATATTTATTTATTTAATTTGGGATGTGTTTTATGGGCTTTGGGGAGCTAAATGGGCTGGGGTGTGAGGCTAGCAGCAAAACCAGAATTACCGACACCGTTCGAACGCTTCCTCGAACGCGACACGAACGCCCGCAATCTGTTTGCCGTTCGAATGCATACCCGAACGCAGCACGAACGAAAACAGTGAACCTTGTTTATTCTGAATTTCCCCTTCCGATATCCGTTTCCCGCGGCTTTCGTGACTCAAAAGGTAGTGCCTCCAAATGAGACTCATCATCGGGTTTCACATGTAAAAATGCAATGCCTACAACCACATTTCTGTCAAGTAGGGTCTGATTTCTCATATCTGTAACATTATTTTACTGTGGTGTTCTAGGTGCTGTGAGATGAGATACTATCCCATGCTCAACCAAGAATTCCTAGAAATCACTATCAAGTTATTCTCTTCCATGATTCGATCGTAAAGTTTTGATCATTTTACCTAATTGGTTCTCAACCTCAGTACGATACTCTTTGAACTTTTCAAAGTATATGACTTGTGCTGCATTAGATAAACATACCCATATCTAGAATAATCGTCAATAAATTTGATAAAATATCATTACCTCATCTGGATCTTACATTTATTGGTCAGCAAACGTTTGAATGTATTACCTCAAGTGGTTGACTGGCTCTTATACCTTTTCCAATAAAAGGTCTCTTGGTCATCTTTCATACTAGATAAGATTCGCAAACTAGTAAAGTTCCAAGCTTTAACTAGTTTAAAATCCGTTCTTTATCAACCTATCTTTCATACTAAGCAAGATTCGCAAACTGGCCACAGATATGTGTCATCATGAGATTTTTTTTCCATTTTGTTTTAGGTTTTTCAATCTTAAACACTTTATTGTTGAGCAGTGAATTATGTGTTAACGGCTTTAATACATACAAATTATTTTCTGAGTTTCATGTGCATAGAGTTAATCCATTTCTACCAATAATAACTAAATTATTATTAAAAGAAATAGAAAACTGTCATCCAAAATTTTATAAACATAAATCAAATTCCTGCGAAAACCAGGAATAAATAAATAAATTGTTTAAATATAAATAACTATTATTTGAAAAGTTTAAACTAGAAAATCCCATTGCTCTTTCTGAAACGACATCATTTGTCCCGACCCTCATAGTATAGTCACCTTCAGCAAGGTCCTTCCATGAATTAAGTAGCTGCAAAGAAGAACAAACATGGTTAGTGGCTCCATAATCAATAATCAATGTTGATTTATCATCCTCCACTAATAAAGATTCAATGACAAGTAAATCGTATTTACCTGTAGCCTTCTTCTCTTTTAGCTCAGCAAGGTATTTAAGACAATTACTTTTCTGATGCCCATCCTTGTTGCAATAGAAACACTTTCCTTTGGGTTTGGCATCCTTTAAGCTTCTTTTGTTTTTCTTCATAGGCCTTTCCTTAGCCTTCTTAATGTCTTTCTTATTATTCTTGGCAGATTTAGAAGATTCGGTACATTTTCTTCTCCACTGGGCTTACGAGGATCCAGTAGCATGGATTTGTAATGGGTGAGCTCATTAAGCAGTTGAGTCAAAGTAAAAGTCAACTTGTTCATAATAGTTGCTTTTAAACTGCATGAAACTCTTTGGAAGAGTTCCCATGATCATGGTCATCTGGCTATGCTCGTCAATACGAGCTTTATGAGTTTTGATCGTCTTGAGATAGGTCATCAACCTCAAGACATGCTCTCGGACTGATGTCCCTTCCTTCATCCTCGCGGTCATCGCTGAGACCTTTGCCTCATGAAGTTTCCACTCCGAAAGCTGCCTAAATATGCCCTATAATGACTCTATCATCAAAGATACTATAGCCATTGGCTTATTCTTTGCAGCAATAACCTCGGACATCCCTGCTAGCAAGTAGCAGCGGGCTTTCTCATTGGCCGCTACCTATTTCTTGTAAGCATCGCACATAGCTTAGCTAGAATTTCTGGCTGGCTCGGGAGGACATTCCTCCGTCAGGACAAACTTAAGGTCTTTATAGACCAAGATGGCATTCATGTTACTTTTCCACTTAACATAGTTTTCTCCCGTTAATTTGTCATTTGAGAGAATAGTAATAATCGGAGAAACAATGGCTGAAAATAAAATAAACATGCATTTTAATAATTCATTCATCACATATTAAAATCATCAAACATTTAGGAATACAATTAAACATGATGCACGAACTATGTATAATGAATTAGAAACCTAAAAGAATTATTATGCCACAGAGATATATCATCCCATAAATTAATGTAATTGTATGGTAGGTCAAGTATTTGCAAGATAGATCGAGACAATCTCAATTAATTAATATATATGGGAATAACTCTTATTCCTATACTAACAAACCATCGTTTGATTTGATCAAGGAATTTCAATTAATATTTAATCATTTATTCGTTAGTGTAACCCGTTGTTTCAGAACCCTTGGACTTAACTAGTGAAGTATCGCTGTAGGGTAGGTCAGTTCACCAAATACATTTAGAGTTCCTATCCTCTAGGAATCCAAACTTGATATTGACCTAGAGTGGACATCATCCGTAGGGGATGAAAATAAAACCATCTCGAGACGTCTTTTCAATCTTACATTTTTGGATTAATAACGAAGATTGCGGGATATATTATCTTATATCCCTCTCCCACTCACTATTTGAAAATTAAAGGTTTCTCCTTAAAATATCTAATATTTTAATTCACTAGTGTCTGTGAGTTTATGCGCGGCTAAAACATAACTTTATTTTACAGTAGTGCATAATTAGTGATCTAACCAATTTTAACCCTTAAATTTTTTATTCACTAATTCTCATTTGTCTCAACTAATATATTACTTAATTAAAATAATTAATTAAGTTTAGTTTAGTGACCTAATTAATTTTAACTCTTAAAATTTTAGTTCACTAACAAGTTTAAAATTTAGAAATCCAAAAGGGACAAAATTTAATTAAACTATTTAATTATTATAAGCGTCTTATAAATTCTAATGGTACGTGGAATTATGTCCCGAGTGCAGACCATACTATCGTCCATTCGGAATCGGCTATGGAATTTACATACGGGTTTCCATCCGATATACCAAGGGAAAATATAATACACTCATAAAGCCCATTAATATTTATTTAAATTTTGAATTTCAAATTTTAAACCATTAAACCATTAAACCAATTAATATAATTAATTTATTTTCATGCATATTGTAACACCCCACCAGAGGCAATATGCTACCGGCAGGAGACATGATTAATCCATCTCCATAAGCCTTCAATTTTTTTTAAAAAAAATGGACATGATGTGTCCTAAAATTAGACAACCTGGATCGAAGTCCAGCATCAAAACAACCTAATCAAAACATCCAACATACCATAGGACCTCAGGTCCACACATAACGCATCAAAATTTAAAAACAATCACTCAAGAGCTTTGTGCCCACAACATAACTCATATAACATAATCATGTAATATAAATATTTAATATTACATTTCCCCCAAATAAATAACATATCTAGTACCATAATGTCCAAAGTAATAACCCTTGGTGAGTTGCAAAATAATATTCATCATCCACGCATCATCTCCATCAAAAGTAGAGACTACGGTAAAAGAGGAGATAACCTGCGATCATCAACAAACTGGGGGGGATAAGTCTTGTGGACTCAGTTAGTAGATACCAAAAAAAAATCAGAAGAAAAATCTAAAACATGTCCATAAACCATTTTTCATGCATGTATCAGCAAAAATATATCAAGCGTTCAACGCCCAATTCACGCGCGAAGATTGAGAGAGGAATGAACGACCCATTGTCGACAAGGTAGCGGTCAATCCATTTCTGATGGATGAGATCCTAAACAAGCGCCCCGACGGAAATAGAATGATAAGTAGTAAAAGAAAAAAAAATAAAAACATGCAAAGAATCAGTGAAAGACCCTTATGATATTAAGAAGTGAATCAACATTTTTTTCTAGAGAAGATAAGGGTTACTTAGTGAGTTTTTATAACTCACACCAAACTAGTTTGCTAGTTTTACAGGTTGGCTACCAGATGAGTCAACCATTTCAACTTTGGAAGTCATTCTCGAGACCCGGATCACCCAAATGGTAGTCATCCTCGCAAGTGTCCTGGGAGAAATTTTAGATGTTTAGGATATTTGATTTATTATTTTATTTTTCGTGCTAAGCACGCCGTTTGTATTAAGTAAATGATTCGATTGATTATGATGTTGTGGGCACAGAGCCCTTGAGTGTTGATAGATTATATGGGCACGGAGCCCTTAGATGATGATTTTGATGTGTTGGTGTAGACCTGAGGTCCGTTATAATATATGATGTTTATTTCAGGTTTGTTTTGATGCTGGATAGAGATCAAGGTTGTCCAGTTTTAGGATACATCATGTCGAATATATTCATAAATTTAGAGGCTTATAGAGATGGGTCAATCCTGTCTTCTGCTGGTAGCATCCTGCCTCTGGCGGGGTATTACACATGCAAAGCAAAACTTGAATACCATAGAGTATATCGTTTAATATCAAATTCACTTCAATCACGTGAAATTTGAAGTCATGCATCTATACTTTTATCACAAATATCCACCTTTGGAATATAATCAAATCGCCAATTCAATCAAACTTTCTCCTATTCGATTACAATTTTAGAATTCTTACACGTAAATACAAACCAATACAACTTAAAAAACACGCTTTACAACATCTGATATTCACATCAGTTTTCAAATTATTCATTCATTTTTGTAACATCCCCGATTCGGGAGATGTTACCGGTAGGGGATTGACCGGTGCTTACACATGCGTATAACGCAAGCGCACGTATCGTTCAAGAAGTATAAAAAGTATCGATCCCACGAGGACTTAATAGCTAAGCTATTAATTTTATGAGGTCAAATGATTACTAGTATCTAACAGGTTGTTTGATTGATTTAAAATGGTGACGATACTAAATTTAAAAACAAGTAAATAAAATTGTTCGAAAATAGGTTTTTAGAAAATTCAATATTAAAAACTATCTAGGGTTGTGATTTCTTCCAATATCATTTTAAAGATGAAGTGGTTATTTTATAGTTGGGTAATATATTGATTTATTAACCTGGAACACTAAATTATGTGAAAGCCTATGTCGATGGTCAGACACAAATACCCAGTTTAACCCAATTGAACCATATGTCTATGTCAACGAAATTATCTGGATTCATTAAGTTTAAGTTCCAATTATGGCTACCCCCGCCCGACAGGTATATGTCTATCCTGTAAGGAAATCTATTAAAGGGTTATCTATCCTCAAAGAAGATCGTGGGCTATTAAGTCTAAGGCTGAAACCTAAAATCCATATGTCTAGTTCATTTTAGATTTACCAGATCAATTTTATTAATGGCCAGTTAATAAAAAGCATTAAGATTAAGACTCAATAAATAAATCTTTATATTACCCAAACTATAATCTAACCCCTTATAAACCGGTGATATTAAAAGTCATCACAACCCCATATAAGTAATTTAGTTACAACACATAACTAGGGCTAGTAAAAACTTGAAAATAAAAGACATAAAGTAAAAATGCGGTAAAGTAAATACTGAAAAGTAAATTACAATAAAATAAAATGCTAAGGAAAAAGGAATTACTTTTACTACTACTAATTTAGATATCTCCCATAATATAATATATAAACTTATGATAACATTACCAACCAGCCATATAGGCGGTATCATGATTAAGTCAAATTAAGTTCAACCAGCCATTAAGGCGGAACCAAAATAAACCTGCCATATAGACGGTAAGAAAATTTAATTACCAACCGACCAATCTGGCGGTATCCTTGATTAGTCAGGTTTAGACCAGATTAAAATGAATTACCAACCGACCAATCTGGCGGTATCCTTTTTAAGTCAATATTTTAAATAATGAATATATTATATTTAAGGGAGATTAATCTAAATAGCAATAGTAAAAGAATTACATTTCACCATAGCTGGGGAAGTTACCTCCTCATGGTGAATAGTAAAAACTGTAAAAAGTAAAGAAAGTAAATTACCATTATTACAAAACGTAATTAAAATTTAATTACAAAACTAAAATTAAAAGAAACTAGAGAGAAGACTCCCTATTTACATCCAAGAAATGAGAGAGAATGGTACAACTGAAACCGAAATCTCGAGCTCCATTTATAGGCCTCGGTGGCTCTGGGCGTCGCGACGCGGGAACAGTTAGGCGTGGCACGCTCTGGTGATGACACGTGGTGATTCTGATAAGGAGATAAGGCGACACGTGGCAAGGCGGCTGAGAGCTCAATTATTATGCTGACATGGCATGACGTGGCAGTGACGTGGTGACACGTGGCGAAATGAAGTGTCGGCACCGTAGAATTGTGACACGTGGCACGCTGTGATTGGTTGATGATGATATGGCGATGACGTGGCACTTTGAATCGGTCAACTGGTGATGTGGATGATGACGCCGCGGTGACGTGGAGTGACATGTGGCACACGTGGCAATGGTGATTGTCGGCACTGTAGGATGATGACACGTGGCACGGCGCACGTTATCAAATCGGTTGTGATGGTGACACGTGGCACGACGCACGTTAGCAAAGTCAAACTTTTCAAATTCTGACCCATTGACTCGACGTACGTTAGCATGTCTTGGTGCACGTTAGGCGTCGCGAAGCGCCCAAATTACGAAAATGCCCCTTTTTGCCAATTTTCACTGTTTTGTTCCAAATCACCTCCAGAATGTTCTGAAACTTTATTTATCTACAAAATAACACAAAACACATCAAAATATTCACAAAACTCAAGAAACTATACAAAATATTAAGTTAAATGAGTGGGAAATAGTGATAGATTTACCACTCATCAGGGATAGGTCGTACTAACCCCATAAGCCTCTAACTTTCTAACCTTAAATAGATACTAATATTATTTTCTTTATTTAAATATCTTAAGTATGAGACCGTAGCCCAATTTTAAAACATAACATATAAACTGAACATCAATGACTATACTCGATAACACATACTTTAACAATGACTATTACAGTCAAAGACTAATACATAACTTTTAATTGACTCTGACTGACTCACACTCTATCTGACTTGTACCAGTGGACTCCATACCTTAATGATTGGATCAGTATCCGTCCTTCCGAGCTCATCCTCTGAGAAATCCTACATAATAAGGAAACTGAAATGGAGGTTAGATCGTTATACGATTTAAGTGAGTGGACGAAAAACTGAAAAACCAAAATTTCTGAAATAACTTTATATGAAATCTCTTCTCTGAAAACTTCGTATGAATTCTCTTTTATAAGGCTTATCTTTTTAAAATCTTTTTTCTTAAAACTGTTTCTAAAATCAGATTTCTGAAAAACTGTTTTCTAAAAATCTGATATCTGAAAACTCTGTTTCTGAAATTATGATATCTGGAAACTGGTTTGTATCTGAAAAACTTGACATATGGGGGCTGTAGTATCGCCGTCCCCTCTTACGCCTAATTAGAGCCAGGAATGTAAAACAATGACTTTGGGACGTTACGTATCGCCGTCCCCCAAAGCATGCCACTATTGTCCCTGAAACTGGTGGTTTTCAGGCGTTACGTATCGCCTTCCCCTAACCTACAGAACTAGAACTGGGGGGTGCAGATCTATGCTACCCACCAAGCTCTGAAACTAGGGTCTAGGGGCGTTACGTATCGCCGTCCCCTAGCCATGAACTAGGATCTGGGGGCGTTACGTATCGCCGTCCCCCAAGTCCTCTACATGTGCACATGTTCTCTGTCCGTCAATTCCAAACTGTATCAAGTTATATACTGGGGTGGGTTTTTCCCCCATGCCCCGAAAAACATAAAACTCAAGTTTCGAAAATATTTCTTTTCTAAAACATTTTTCAAAGTATGCTCAATAAAATATAAATGATGAAGAAATTGGCTAACACCCTAAAAGCAAGAATAATAAGTCTGATATGAAAAACTGTTAAATAAAATCAGTTCTGAGAAAAGAGGTCCACTCACAGTTTAGGAGTTTCGATAGACTTCCTTCACTTTGCTGGAAAAACTTGTGATTCCTGCGATGATCTATATGTTGGACAATTATGCCCAATAACGTCACTATTTGTAGAATTCGTTGTGGTTTTTGTACAAATTAACTATGTGACAATGGAAATTATATTTTATCATTTCGTAATTAGATTACTTTAATATATAAATGATAAAAGTCCTTATGATTAGTTCCGGATTATAAGATATGAGACAATATCAATCCATAAAGGTTTAATCATTAAATATCCATAGTCGTAGTATTATCGAGACTGGACATCGATAATCCAGAATAGACTAGTATTGCACTTCTGCGTGTTACGGAAGCGTAACAACATAGTTCTCATATATTTAAGTATTGTATATTTATGCAAGTGTGATAGGATGTTATGTTTACCGATAGTACTGAAACAGCTTCGCTCTGGATAGACCCCTCGGAATCCCATTGGTAGTATGACTATGTGCCTATGGGAATCTGAATCAGGGTAGGTGTATTTGGTCTTAACCTGAGACTTGCATCGCTAGTACTTACGACAATCAATAAGATTTGGTTTTGGTCGTCCGAGACTTTAACAAGTTATGTGTACGCCTCTTCTGGGTTTATTGAGAATCGTAGTGTATTGGGTGTGATGTCAAGATGGAAGTATCACTTCAGTCATATGGAGATGATGATCACGCAGGGATACAGAACCGGTTCTCTATTATGTTGCAACTACCGGGATAATATGACAACGAAAAATTCGTTAATTCGGAATTAACGAACCCGAGCCCGGAATATGTTTGCGGGCCCACTCGGATTTTGAATTAAAGTGGGGCCCACAAGTCACATCACGAGTCACATCAAATGTCACTTAAGTGATGGATGTCTTGTCACTTTTTGGTGATTGACATTTAGTCATTTTTTGATTGATGGGAGTAGTTGGAGGCATTAATGACATTTTTCCCTCCAAACTTGGTTTTGCTTTTTGGAAAAGGCTATAGCAAAATTTGTTTTCACTTTTTCATAAGTGGTATTTTATTTCAGAAACAAAAACAAGCAAAACAAAAACTCTCCCCTTTATCTCTCCTTGGCCGAATACTTCAAGAACAAGAATGAAGATTTTGTTGCAAATTTTTCCTTAGCTAGCACTTAAAGAGTTCTTACAAAGGTGTTAGGGAAACGTCCCCATTGAGTTTGGAATCTCTACCTTCAAGCTTGGAGCTTCAACAAACAACTTCAAAGAGGAGATCTTGAAGCACTTCTCAAAGCAAAAGTTTTGTTATCAACACAACCATCCATCCGTTCATTGTAAGTATATTTCCGCTATACTTCTTTTAGTATTCACATTATTTCATGCTTGATTTGATCTTGGGATGACCTTAGAAACCCAACAATGGTATCAGAGCTTTATTGAGCATGAAATTGAATTTAGGGTTTATAATCTTGATTTGGGTATTTTTGATTTGAGCATGTTTTGATCAAATTGTTTGTTTGAGTATGCTTATATATTGATAACTTAGAGTTATGCATGATCAATTTGATGAAAAATTAATTGGATTAATTTTCCCCAAATTATAAGGCTTGGCCGAAAGTTATAATGCCCTAAAGTCATGGTAATTTTTTGTTTTTTAGACCATTGTATGTGTTTAAAGACTTGGATATATTGATTTGTGATTTAATTGGATTAAAATCGAAATTGGATATAAAATCCTTCCATTGCCGTGACCAAATAAGCATGAAAATGAATTGATTTTGTTTCAATAATGTTGGACATGTGTTGAATAGAATCATGCATGATTAATTAATTAAATTGATATTTTGGGAAAGTTAATTTAGATAATTAATTAGTGCAATACATTTTAATTAATTAAATTATGAAATTTGGAATATTAGAATTTAATTAATTGGGCTTAATTTGGAATTGGGCTAAAGATGTTGTATTTGGGCCTAATGGGTTTGGTTGGGCCAAGTTGGTTTATGACAATTGGATTGGATCCAAATTGGGCCTAAACCATTCCATTAAGTCCAAATATAATATATGGGCCTTTAAATATTTAATTGGGCCTAATAGGCCAAAATTGATTTCTTGGCAAATAGGGTGATTCCTTAATTGGGCCTTGGTATTTGGGTTCGACCCATATTGACCAAAGCCCATGCCTTAAGAAATTAATTGAAAGCCCATTGGACTTTAATTAAATGACATTGGATGTTAATTGGGCTTTGAGACCCATTAAGATTAGATTTAGAATATAAGTCGTAAAGGCGCATTAAAAGTGTAATTATTTAATTTGGAATTAAATATAGAATTAGTATTGAATACAAATTAAATCGGATTTAAAATTGTAGTTCGATATAATTCAAGAATACGGACTTTGAGTACTTATTTTTAAACGAGTTGGACTCGCGCAAATCAAATAGTTGTTTGAACATTGGATGATCACTTAATTCAAAGATTAATTAATTGGATTTGATTGATTGAATAACATGCTTTGTGTGAATACATGGATGTGTTGTATGAATAATGTATATCGGATGGATATTAGAAGGGAAAGGGCAATTTTGGAAATTGTTGTAATAAATTTAGAATTTATTAAATTGGACCTGCGTGTCCAGCCTTTATCTCTCGATTCTTTGTAATTCTTTTCTCACATAATTCCCCTCAATGTTAATGAGGTTTCTTTAATTGTATTATGTAATTGGGTAGAAGTTAGAATAATGCTAGCCGGGGAGAGGAAAGTGAGTGATTTGTTCTAGGAACAATTTGTAAGATATCCATCCGCATATCATTATTAATTTATTTATCGTGCCTTATTATGCTTTTAGAATGCATGCTTAAGGGTGTATGATGAGACCTAATCAAAGATAGTTAATTGGTTGCCAATTACGCGAAAAACCCTCATCAAATATTAAGCGTTTTCCTTCCATTGAATGATTCATTCTCAAGATCCAAGATTGACACTTGTTTGTTGGCCAAAGTTAAGACCTTTGTCCATCGCGGATGTGTTTGAATCATGAAGGCTTTGTTCCATATCGTATGTCTTGCCCAAGTTGTGATTTGTTGGCCAAATTCAAGATCACTTCTTGTTCATCGACATCGATTACGAAGCTTTCGAATGTCAATAGGTCCCGCTTAACTGGAATCATTAAGCTTGTTGAGCCAAAGCCAATGTTTAGTTGATTCAGAGGAAAAAGGTTAGGAAAATATATTGGATATATTGGCATATATATTGTATATATGTTTTAGACTTGGAGGTCCACCTACCGGATCTAGGAATTGGATGATATCCAATTGATCTTAGAGATCTACCTAGTTAAATATCATACAACTTGTTGGCCAAAGTCAAGGTTGTGTGTTATTTAACGGGATCCTAGCCCACTAGGAAACTAGGTTTCCTGAGTACTCAACAGAGGGTTAGAGGCTCGCCAAAAAATAGTGCGAGGCCAGTATTGAATTTGCAATTTCGTTCAAATACTTGGCATTACGCACTTTCAAATTATTTCTTCAATCATATATTTATTAGTTGGACTAATATTCTATTATTTTTCTTGTAACAGTTAGACTGTACCCAAATATCGTTAATTGAATAGTTTGACTATTGCAATTAAGATGGCTGGAAAGATCGGAGTTAGAGACATTATCATGGGCGAAAATGTCTTTAATGGCGTGAACTTTCCTGATTGGGATATGAACCTCAGGATTGTCCTGGGGGCTGAGAGGATGCTCTATACAATAGAGAGACCCCTCAGGCCTAAGCCCGGAAATGAGCACCTGCTTGAGCTTGAGCTTTGGAAGACTCATAGCGATGACAACTCAACTGCTCAGTCCGTCATGCTCGCTGCGATGACCCCTCAATTTCATCGCCAAAACAATGGATTGGATCCCTATACTATGATGGCAAAATTGAAGGACCTTCACCGCTCTAACCTTAGATCGCAAAGGTATGAATTGCAGAAAAAGCTCTTTCGCTCTCGAATGTCGGAGGGTACATCTGTTGAGCACCATGTGTCACAGATGATTGCCGACATTGAACAGCTAGGTCAACTAGGCATAACCTTTGAGGCTGAGACTTCTATAGATTTGATCTTACAGTCTCTTCCTGATAGCTGGAGCGGGTTCATCATGAACTACAATATGATGAACCAAGATCATACTCTTGGAGAGCTGATGTCAATGCTGCGTGAAACAGAAAAAGCGCTGATGAATGGCAAAAAGCGCTAGGCGCACTTTGCGTCAACATCTCAGTCTCCGAGGGCTTGGCCCAAGGCGACTGGAGGTGTAAAGAAGAAGAAGAAAAAGAAGGGCAAGGCCAAATCGTCAAAACCTTCTGGGAAGGGTAAGGACAAATCCCAAGATGTATGTCTGCAGTGCGGCAAGCGGGGTCACTGGAAGCGTGACTGCCGCGATTACAAGGCACACATGAAGGAAATCAAAGCGGGCAAGACACCGGCTTCAGGTATGTTTGTTATAGAAATAAACATGTCTACTTCTATTTTTAAAAATTGGATTTTTGATTCTGGTTGTGGTACTCATATATGTACTGATGTGCAGGATCTGCGGATTAGCAGGAGACTGGCCTCATGAGAGATTGACCTCCGCGTTGGAAATGGGACTAGAGTCGCCGTTTTGGCCGTTGGGACTTATATTTTGGAACTGCTCTCGAGGCATGTACCTAATCTTTTAGACTGTTATTATGTACCTAGTTTGACTAGGAATATTTTATCTGTATCTTTATTGGCCCAATGTGGCTATACTTTTATTTTTAGAAACACTGAGTGTTTTATGTATAAAAATGATATGGAGATATGCAGTGCTGATGTATATAATGGTTTTTATATTTTGAATATAAATCTATCTCAAACATATAATGTAACAAACAAAAGGATTAAACTAAGTAACAAAGATGAAACTTATATGTGGCATTGTCGTCTGAGACACATTAACAAGACTCGCATATCCACACTTTCGAAGAGTGGGTACTTGGATGGATTTGATCCAAATTCATATGACGTCTGCGAATCTTGTTTATTAGGCAAAATGCCTAAAAAACACCTTTTAGCGGTAAATGTGTACGTGCTAACGAACTATTAGCCCTCGTTCATAGTGACGTATGTCGGCCCATGTCTAGCCAGGCTAGAGGTGGATATGTATAATTCGTAACCTTTACGGATGATGCATCGCGTTATGGTTATGTGTATCTTATGAGACACAAGTAGGAAACCTTTGAGAAATTCAAAGAGTTTCGACACAAAGTTGAAAAACAGACCGACAAAAGTATTAAAACATTACGGTTGGACCGTGGTGGCGAATACTTAAGCAATGAGTTTCTTGATTACTTGAAAGAATATGGTATTCTTTCACAATGGACTCCTCCCGGAACACCGCAATTAAACGGTGTGTCCGAACGGAGAAACCGAACTTTGTTGGATATGGTAAGGTCGATGATGAGTCGCACAGAGCTACATATTTCCTTCTGGGGATATGCATTGAACAGTGCAATACTTATTTGATAGGTGTCCGTCAAAGTCTGTTCAACAGACTCCGTATGAGATATGGACATGAAAGAAACGGGTTTTCTCATTCCTGAAGATTTGGGGTTGCTGGGCATACGTCAAATGTTTGGAAGGTACCAAACAGAACCCAAATCAGATAAATGCCTATTTGTAGGATATCCTAGGGAAACTAAAGGATATTACTTCTATCTCCCACAAGAGAACAAGGTATTTGTTACTCTACATGCGGTTTTCCTTAAGAAGGAATTCCTAAATACAGTGGTAAGTGGGAGGAAAGTAGAACTCGATGAAAATCGAAGTGATACTGTTCCTCGCACACAATTCTTAAAGGAACATGAATAGTTCATCAGGGATGAGACTGTACCACAATCTTCGAATACACAAGAACCACATAGGTCGGAGAGAGTCAGAAAACAACCTGAGAGGTATGGGTTTCTGATCTCACCTTATGTAGATATTAATCTTATTGAGGAAGACGAACCGACAACGTATGAGGAAGCGATACAAGGTATCGACTCGGTTTATGGCAAGATGCCATGATGTCCGAAATGGATCCCATGTACACCAACAAGTTTGGACACTGGTTGATGCACCCGAAGGCGTAAAGCCTATTGGTTGCAAATGGCTCTTCAAGAGGAAGACCGACATGGATGAAACATACAAATGTACAAAGCTAGGCTTGTAGCGAAAGGGTATCGTCAATGACATGGTGTCGATTACGATGAAACTTTTTCACCTGTTGCCATGGTTAATCCATTTGGATTGTGCTTGCTATTGATGCATATTTCGATTACGAGATATGGCCGATGGACGTCAAAACCGTTTTCCTTAACGGAAACCTTTTGGAGGATGTTTATATGCAACAGCCTGACGGTTTTGTCATACCTAAACATGCAGACAAGGTTTGCAAGTTAAATCGATCCATTTATGGATTGAAGCAAGCATCGCGTTCTTGGAACCAACGTTTTGATGAGATCATAAAAGAATATGATTTCGTTTAAAACGAGGATGATCCTTGTGTATATAAGAAGGTTAGTGGGAGCGCACTGACATTCATTGTCCTTTACGTTGATGATGTATTGCTTATTGGCAATGACATTCCCATGCTACAATCGGTGAAAGCTTGGCTTTCATTAAAATTCTCCATGAAAGATCTGGAGAAAGCAGCCTTTTTTCTGGGAATAAAGATCTACCGGGATAGATCTAGAAAGCTACTTGGACTCTCCCAGAGCATATACATTGACAAAGTATTGAAGAGATTCAACATGGAACAGTCTAAGAGGGGACTGTTGCTAGTGTCACATGACGTCACTCTATCTAATGACATGTGTCCTAAAACTCAAGATGATAGAGACAACATGAGTCAGATCTCGTTCGCCTCGGTAGTCGGATCGATCATGTATGCCATGATATGTACGTGACCTGATGTCTCCTATGCTTTGAGCATGTGTAGTCGCTATCAGGCCGATCCAGGTGAAGGTCACGGGATGGCTGTTAAGAATATCCTTAAGTATCTTATATGAACTAATGATGCATTCTTAATCTATGGAGATGGAGAACTTGAGGTAACTGGGTTTACCGATGCAAGTTTCAAAACCGATAAAGACGACTGTAAGTCACAATCCGGGTACATATTTTTTTTGAACAACGAAGCAGTAAGCTGGAAATCTTCCAAGCAAGAGACTGTTGTCGATTCAACAATAGAAGCGAAGTATATTGCTGCAGCTGAAGCAACAAAAGAGGCAGTTTGGATCCTTAAATTCCTAATTGGATTAGGAGTAGTTCCGTAGCAGCTGAGCCATTCCATTATATTGTGACAATAACGGGGGGCTATAACGCAGGCTAAGGAACCGCGGTCTCATCAACAATCCAAGCATGTTCTTCGACGTTTCCATCTGATTTGTGAGATCATACATCGTGGCGATGTGAAGATCGAGAAGGTCGCATCAGAGGACAACATTGCAGATCCGCTGACGAAAGTTATTCCTCAGCAAAAGTTTGAGCGATATGTACATAGTTCAGGTGTTAGATGCTTGAGTGACTGGCTATAGGCCAAGTGGGAGATTGTTGGACAATTATGACCCATAGCGTCATTATTTGTAGAATTCGTTGTGGTTTTTGTACAAATTAACTATGTGACAATGGAAATTGCATTTTATCATTTCGTAATTAGATTACTTTAATATATAAATGATAAAAATCCTTATGATTAGTTCCGGATTATAAGATATGAGACAATATCAATCCATAAAGGTTTAATCATTAAATATCCCTAGTCGTAGTATTATCGAGACTGGACATCGATAATGTAGAATAGACTAGTATTTCACTTGTGCGTGTTATGGAAGCGTAACAACATAGTTCTCATACATTTAAGTATTGGATACTTATGCAAGTGTGATATGAGGTTATGTTTACCGATAGTACAGAAACAGCTTCGCTCTGGATAGACTCCTCGGAATCCCATTGGTAGTATGACTATGTGTCTATGGGAATCCGAATCAGGTAGGTGTTTTTGGTCTTAACCTGAGACTTGCATCGCTAGTACTTGCGACAATCAATACGCTTTGGTTTTGGTCATCCGGGACTTTAACGGGTTCTGTGTACGCCTCTTCTGGGTTTATTAGAATTGTATTGTATTGGGTATGATGTCAAGATGGAAGTATCACTTCAGTCATATGGAGATGATGATCACGCAGGGATACAGAACCGATTATCTATTATGTTGCAACTATCGGGATAATATGACAAGGTCATGATTATCCGATTATAGAGACTAGTTGTTTGTGATCCGATATATGCTTCATATGAGGCAGACACTATTCCAGGCCCAGGCCTTGCATGTGACATCTGATAATGGATCGCAATACGCAATACTATGTATACTACGCCTGTCATAGATTACATATTCCTTAAAAGAATATTTCTAGAGAATTGGGTAAACACGACGATTTGCTAGAAGCCAACTATGTCTCGTAAATCGATGAGAATGTGGTACGAGGAACGCACGTGTTCGGATAGTCCGACGACCGGATTTTTTGCCAACATATCTAGGGATCTCATTGGTCACTTCCCGAAGATTCATCGATGACGTATGACTCGAACATAATTAATCTGGGATTAATTACGGTGAGAATTTATCTGGGATAAAATTCATTAGAAGAGAGAGACGATTAATTCAGAATTAATCGATAAAATAATATATTCGATATATTAAATGAATTGGATTTCGACGCGAAATTATAATTGGATTTTAATTCGGACGAACAAATTTATTTAGAATTAATTCGCGAGCGACTTTAACGGTATTTTGCTAGGCATAATTATTTAATTAAATTTGATTTAATTAAGTCGCAACGGAAAATTCGTTAATTCGGAATTAATGAACCCGAGTCCGGAATGTGTTTGCGGGCCCACTCGGATTTTGAATTAAAGTGGGGCCCACAAGTCACATCACGAGTCACATCAAATGTCACTTAAGTGATGGATTTCTTGTCACTTTTTGGTGATTGATACTTAGTCATTTTTTGATTGATGGGAGTAGTTAGAGTCATTAATGGCATTTTTCCCTCCAAACTTGGTTTTTTGCTTTTTGGAAAAGGATATACCAAAATTTGTTTTGACTTTTTCATAAGTGGTATTTTGTTTTAGAAACAAAAACAAGCAAAACAAAAACTCTCCTCCCTTTTATCTCTCCTTAGCCGAATACTTCAAGAACAAGAAGGAAGATTTTGTTGCAAATTTTTCCTTAGCTAACACTTAAAGAGTTCTTACAAAGGTGTTAGGGAAACCTCCCCATTGAGTTTGGAATCTCTACCTTCAAGCTTGGAGCTTCAACAAACAACTTCAAAGAGGAGATCTTGAAGCACTTCTCAAAGCAAAAGTTTTGTTATCAACACAACCATCCATCCGTTCATTGTAAGTATATTCCGATATACTTCTTTTAGTATTCACATTATTTCATGCTTGATTTGATCTTGGGATGACCTTAGAAACCCAACACTATCAGCGAAGTTTTGATTAGAAATGGAGTAAGAATATATATGGATCGGAATCAAGTTAAGTTTGCCTATTCAAGTAAGGAATATCACTCTGAGGCATATCGTACACATGACATTATGTAATATATACTTACGAGTTGATAAGAGACTCTTAGGGTATTCTCTAAGTTAATTGGGTAAAATTAGGATGACTTAAGACTGATTTGGGCTATTTGTTGGCCGCGCGTCGTGACACAAGGTAGTGAGGGTCGCGACGCAACTCATCCAGAGATGTCCTAAATTTTGCCTTGCGCGTCGCCACGCTACTTACACCAGAAGCGTTTATGGGAAAATCCCCATATCGCGTCACGATGCGGAGGGGCCTGCGTCTTGACGCAAGACCAATTTCTGGTCTTAACATAATGCTTTCCATCCAATCTTTTCAACATTTAAACCTCATGCTCCACATAAGCAATTAACTCCATCCAATCTCCAAAATATTATTCTCAATGCCAAATCATATCCAACTAAACATATAACATCATTAACACAATCTTTAAATTCCTTAAATCTTAAAACCATTAATTTACTCAATACCCCAATTTGATTCCTACTCATTCATCATTTATTTTCATACTTATTAACCACTTAATCATCATCAATCAAATAATCATCAAAACACTAATATCCAAAACATGGGTTAGATTTTCCTTACCTTATTTATGCTTGGTTTTCCTTATCCTTTAAGCTTCATGGATGCAACCCTTCCATTTGATTCTTCCTCTTTTTATTTCTTCTTCTCTTCCTTCTCTTTTCTTTTTTATTCTCTTCCTTCACACTTTTCATTCCACTGGAACCTTGCATTCTTCTTAGTCAGGCCAGTAAGAGGGGTAGATATTTTGGAGAAGTGTCTTACAAACCGCATATAATAGCTAGCTAGTCCCAAAAAGCTTCAAACTTCCGTGACATTTCTCGGTGTTGGCCAATTTAATACCGTTTCTACCTTGTTGGGGTCAACTTATATCCCCTCACTGGACAACACATGTCCTATAAAGGCAACCCGTTTCATCCAGAAGTCACACTTCTTGAGTTTGGCATAGAGTTTGTTTTCCCTTAGTATTTGCAGTTTAGCTCGTAATTACTCTTCATGTTCTGCCTGACTTTTCGAATAGATCAATATATCATCGATGTAGACGATGATAAACTGATTGATGCAGTGCTTGAATACCATGTTCATCAGGTCCATGAATACCACCAGAGCTTTTGTTAGCCCAAACGGTATTACCCGAAATTCGTAGTAGCCATACCTCGTTCTGAACGTTGTCTTCCTCACTTCATTCACCTTTATCCTTAGCTGGTGATACCCCGATTGTAAGTCAATCTTAGAGAATACGGTAGCACCATATAATTGATCGAATAGGTCATCGATTCTTGGAAGCGGGTACTTGTTCTTAATTGTTACCCAATTCAGCTCCCTATAGTCAATACATAATCTTAGTGACCAATCTTTCTTTTTTTTCATGGATTACTGACAGAGATCTAAATCTCTGATTCCCAAGTGAAGCCAACGACTTCATCTTTTCTGACCAACACTGAATCTCAAATCTCTTTCTTCCTCATAATGGAGGGCGATAAAAATTAAAGCGGTAGTAAAAAAAACTATAAAATCTTAAATAAATTAACGTGAGATAAGACTTGTCATTGGTACTTACCTTTGTCAAGCCGCAACAAATTTGGGCCATTTGTTGGCCGCGCGTCGCGATGAAACTCATCCAGAGAGGTGCCCAAATTTTGCCTTGTGCGTCACGACGCGACTTACACAGAAGCGTTTCTGGAAAAATCCCCAGATCGTGTCGCGAAGCGGAGGGGCCTACGTCGTGACACAAGACCAATTTCTGGTCTTAACATGATGTTTTCCATCCAATCTTTTCAACACTTAAACCTCATGCTCCACACAAGCAATTAACTCCAACCAATCTCCAAAATATTATTCTCAATGCCAAATCATATCCAACTAATCATAAAACATCATTAACACAATCTTTCAATTCCTAAATTTTAAAACCCTTAATTAACTCAATACCCCAATTTGATTCCTACTCAATCATCATCTATTTTCATACTTATTAACCACTTAATCATCATCAATCAAATAATCATCAAAACACTAATATCCAAAACTTGGGTTAGATTTTCCTTACCTTATTCATGCTTGGTTTTCCTCATCCTTTAAGCTTCATGGATGCAACCATTCCATTTGTTTCTTCCTCTTTTTTCTTTCTTCTTCTCTTTCTTCTTCTTCTTCTCCTTCTTCTTCTTCTTCTTCTTCTTTCTTCTTCTTCTTCTTCTTCTTCTTCTTCTTCTTCTTCTTCTTCTTCTTCTTCTTCTTCTTCTTCTTCTTCTTCTTCTTCTTCTTCTTCTCTTCTTCTTCTCTTCTTCTTCTTCCTCCTCCTCCTCCTCCTCCTCCTCCTCCTCCTCCTCCTCCTCCTCCTTCTCCTCCTCCTCTTTTTTCTTTCTTTGTCATTGGTGCTTACCTTTGTCATTAATGATTACCCTCTCCGAGAAGGTATATGTTTTCATAATTATGTTTTCAATAATAATTAATATTGTGTGACACTTATTTCACAGCGTGTCAGTAGTTAGAATTCCCGGTCATTATAATTTTGCATAAACATACATTATCCATATATGTTACGAGTTCTATCATACACATACATACACTCAAACATATATACAGTCATCGTGCAACCAACCAAAAAGCACACACAACAACCAATACATCACAAAGCACATAATCAAACAACACACATATATGGCAGGTTTACACATACAATGCTTGTACCAGACTCATTACCTATTATATAATAAGTATGAGATGAATTCTGTTGCGATATTTTATATCGTACCGCAAGTGTACAGTGTCAAGTTTTAGTAAATGATAAGTATGAGGGTCGAACCCACATGGATTGGAATCTAATTTGCACTAAGTACTATAGTTACTAACCTAATTTTATCTAGAACACCATCTAAATTTAAATTTAAATGAAAACTTAAAAAAAAATAAAAAAATAAACGATTTTTTATTGCCAGATCAGTTAGGAGATGAATTCTAGAGTCTGATTTCACCTAGCTATCCATTATGTATTTACAAAGCCAAATTAACTACTATTCAATTTCTAAGTTTATAAGCCAAGAATCCTAGAGAACTTCACTCCCCTCCCGAGCAATAGTGAAAAGATTATTAATTACCGACTTCGATATCCCTATAAAATTCTAATAATTAACAATTCATTAAGTCTTGTGATTCTTTATTAATGGCTTTCAAAGAGTTATAGATTCTCTCGAACTCCATAAACTTCCAAGATTATATTTTCCGAGTCCTATTCAAAATCTCATCTCCCGAGCGATAGATTTCAAATATAAAATCATCCAATTTGTGGCCAGCAAATAAGAAACATTAAGCACAAGAAAACATAAATAAACTGAATGAAAACTTCATAAAAATTATTTGGCAATCAATACATAGTTTCAAGCATTAGGCTACGTCATACTCTGGAACAATAGAATTAGTTCATGGCTAATTTAAAGAACAACAACATCTGAGTCAATAACATAATGATAATTAAGAGAGTTTGAAGAAGAAATATAAATAGTAAAACTCGAATCAAATTCCTTTTGGTTCCAGACTTCACTACCTTTGTCTCATTCCCTTGTTCTTAAATCTCTTCCTTAAGATCTCTTAATTTTTGTGCTTTGAACTCTTTTGTTGTGTCTAATTAGCCTACTTAGGGTTTTGGACGTACTGTTATATATATAGGAAACCCTGGAGTCCTGTTGCGCATGTACTGTTGTTTATTCTGAAGCCTCTGAAAATTCACCGCAGCATCGCGACGCCACTCCTTTTCCCAGGAAGAGTATTTTCAGTTTGTGTCTGTTTTTCCCGCGTGTTTTTGATGCATCCATAAGCTCCCAAAACCCGTACAATTGCTCCAAATCCATGCTCTGATGCTGTCTATCACTAAACAACTCCAAAATACATTAAATCACATGGAATCTAACAAATAATAAGCTGATGATGCATGAATAAGTGTGTATAAATCACACTTATCAACCACCCCCAAACTTAAGATTTTGCTAGTCCCATCAAAAGACTAAATAAAAATAAAGTAAAAAAAATAAACAACTAAAGAAATAAAGTTAACTAAGCCACTTTCGTAGGGATCACGATTGCATTTAGCATATGCAACAAGCCTTTAAACCCTTAGGTGACCCTAGTGGACGAGTTATAGTCTCGTGAGGGCTTATAGAGACGACACCCACAAACGTCATATAACCATGCACATGCAGTCATGCAAAAATATTAAAATGACGATAATAATAATAAGACAAGAATCTTGGAAAGTCTGGTGCAATGATTGTCCTCAGAGAATGCCTAATACTGAAAACAAATAAACTTTCAAAGTGTACGATTCAACTTAAATCCAAAGTCTTGAATAAATTATCTAAGTCAGACTCACAATGTACGTGTGTGTTAAGGTTTGGTCATGGCTTGAATCCTAAGGGAGCTAACTTGGTGATTTCGTCTAAAAATATGCATCTGATGGGTGAAACCAACTTAGATATCTCACAATTTCTCTATATTTGCCTATTGAGCTCTATATGTATGGCTGCTTTGCTTTTGTTTTTTTTTTTTTAATTTTTTTTTATTCCACTGCACCTTAGCCATTTTAAGGTAGTATAATCTCCCATGGTGGTTGAATTATGGACATGAAATTGGCTTGATGATTATAACTTTAGAGAGTCCTACAATATGAAGTGTACTCGTTGAGCATTTGGGCAACACGTTATGGATAATACAGATTATTCATAATACTTTACCAGATTAAATAAGTTAATTCGAATCGTTTAACAGTTAAACGAAAATACATGCATTAGGGGATTTTTGTCAATTAATAATTAATATGTATTTGTATTTGATACAAAAAAATTTGATTTGATACATATTAATTATTTGTCAAATGAGATTTTGACACATGTTATTAATATATGTATTTTATTATTTAGTGTAAATAAAATTACATATATAATAATAATTATATTAATTATTTATTAAGATATTTAAATGTTAAATATTTAGATAATTAAATAATATCTATATTACATAATTGTTATGTAATATGTTGAATTATTATTGGTTACTAATAATATTAAACTTTAAGGTTGAAGTATTCAATTTGAATTTGTCTACTTTAACTTTATATTTAATTAGATTAATATCCATTTGTAATAATTGTTATTACATATGTTTATTTATTATTGGTAACAAATGGCATGCCTTTTAAGCTTTAAGTGTTCAAATTGAACAAGTAACCTTAGGCTTTAATTAATTGAACCAAAATGACCAAATTATCCCAAGTTAGGTTAAGTCTTGTATATAAAGTGAAAAATCATTGTTCCTCTTGGATAAGCTTCCCTTGGTCATTCATAACTCCATGGAAAAGCTCCCAAAATTTTTCTTGAAGAAACTTGAGAGAAAGTGGTGAAATCAATAAGGAAGCTCAACGAAAGATGATGATTTTAAGGTAATCTTTAATATTCTTAAGCCAAGAAAGTTTGTTTCTTGTTCTTGAGTATCTAGAATAGTTCTAGGGTTTCTTTCTTTCTTGGATTTTGGGGTTTTTTGATTTGGAGGATGGATTTGGAGGGTAGATACATGTATGAAGTTAGATTGAATAATATTAGTGTAATATTAGTTCAATTTTATCATTTGATGACTTGTTTCTTGATGAGCGGAAAATATATCAATATTTACCACCCCTTTTACTTATTATTTTGTATAATTTATCGATTTTTATGAACGTTTTGATGTGTTTTTGTTTATTTTACAGATAAAATAAAATCGGGACTCAATGGAATCATTCAGGATGAAATATGGAACACAGAAGGACAAAAACTGGACTTGACATTTGGATTTTGGAGGTTGGAAACTTGAAATGGCATTCTAACGAAGTACAATTTCAGAAATTTCAACTTTGCGTAATTTTCGTATTTTGGCCATAACTATTTATTCCGATATCAGATTAAGGTGGTTCAGGTCTCAGATGAAATAAGACTCAAAGATCTACAACTTTGATATTCACAAGCTTTTCGAATTTTGAAGTTGTCATGACCGAAATTGATGAAAAATCCAAATTGTGTTATGTGTAATTATTAAAGTCATTATCAGAAATAAAAAAAAAATAAAAAAAAAAAATATATTTTCAAACTTCCACCAAACATGCAAGGTGGAGGATTTGGTGGCATATTTGGTGGCATGTTTAGTGACATATTTGGTGGAGTGTTTGGTGGAGAAATTAGTGGAAGCATATATATTTGCCTATAAATACCAAGCCAAATTTGTGTAATTCTTCATGCTTTCTTTAGGGGATTTCTCCATAAAAACCTAAAAGAAAGTGTCTTGTATGTTTATTTAAGTTTGCATGTATTTTATTTTTATTTATTTAATAAAATTTTGTGTGTTTTCATTTACAGCATGAGCAGGTAATCTCTTTATGTTGGAGTCTGCCGTGAAACTTTTAATATAATAATTTAGATTTAACTCCCTTAATTAAAATAAGTAATTTGGATTAATTATTTACCGCCTATATGGTCGGTTTTACATAATGGACTTAGTTTCCGCCTATATGGTCGGTTTATGTGCTAACTCTGTTATTGCCTACGTGGTCAGTTTATATGACTTTGTTACCGCCTATATGGTGTTAGGGTTGGTGGTCGGAGTGCCAATCTGTATCGTATTTATGTCCGATTCATGAATACGAGCAATTTCTTTTTCCATAATATTACTTATTTGATGGTAGCACCTCTTGTCTTTTATACACATATTCGATCTAATTGAGATTAAATATCTAATTATGATTAGATTGAAATGAAATCTGATTTAGTAATACGTGTATATTAGACAAAATCCGTAGGATTTACAATGTGGTGCGCAGTTACAACGTAGTTTGTAAATGACATTGGGAAGCGCACTATAAGATGTATATCCTTAAATAAAGTTCCTGGTCAAGATTTACTAACACGGGTCGGTTAGTAAAATCCGCTAAGACCAGTATATGTCGTATATCGTGACTTGGTCCAATGGTTTATCCCAATGAACCATGAGTCTCGGAAGACTCGTATAGACATGTAGTTGTTTATTTGATAAACACTGAATAACTCACTGAAGATTTCCTAATAGATGGTACACCAACGTCAATAGGAATCTTCTCGAGTTGAGCAAGCATAGTGGTCTTTTGACTTGAGATACCACAGTGGGATATATGAGTTATCCTCCACACTTTGATGGCAGTCACGTCACCGATCTATTTATGATCAGACCACCGCTGGTTTGTTGGGTGTGGACTGATGCTCATGATATCTGGTGTGTATCAAGAGAGGATCTGTCAGTCTTGTGAACAGGGCATAGGCATCCTACGCGTGTTTGCGAACTAGTAAATCCATGGCCGTGGTATAACTTCGGAAATCAATTCCAAGTGTTATTTAGAGATCGTAAATTAAAAGTCGACTATATTATACCAAACGGATTTGATTTTCTTATCTATATCCCAGGTATAATATGGATAGCCTGTGACAGAGAGATTATACGTATGCAATGACCTCAACTTGCATAATTTAGCGAGATTATCCATGGTCGTCATAATTCCTGAGTGGGTGAATTATGGACACGAAATTGGATTTCGTGACGGATAAACCTAAACTTAGAGAGTCCCACAATATGAAGTGTACTCATTGAGCACTTAGGCAACGCATTATGAATAATATAAATTATTCATAATAATTCATCAGATTAAATGAGTTAATTTGAATCGTTTAATCGGTTAAACGATAAAACATGCATTAGGGGATTTTGGTCATTTAATAATTATTGTGTATTTGTATTTGATACATAATTTGAATAGATACACATTAATTAATTGTCAAATGAGACTTTGACACATGCCATAAATATATGTATTTGTTATTTATTGTAAATAAAAATACATATATAATAATAATTATATTAATTAATTATTTAGATATTTAATTGTTAAATATTTGAATAATTAAATAATATTCATATTTCATAAATGTTGTGAAATATTTTTAATTATTATTGGAACACATGGTATATTTTAATTAAGTTAAATTTGTGCAAATTTGATTTGCTACCAAAAAGCTTAATGTTTTAATTGGATTAAATTTTTTATAAATGACCATATTACCATTCTTTAGTCGGTCATCTCCTTCTTTTTAAAGTGAAATTTTTTCTTTTTCTTCTAATGGAAGCCAAGATCGAAAACTGATGAGCGGAAAATATATCAATATTTACCGCCCCTTTAACTTAATATTTTGTTTAGTTTCTCGGGTTTGATGAACGTTTTGATGTGTTTTAGTTTATTTTACAGATAAAATAATATCGGATCTCAATGAAATCATTTAGGACGAAATATGAGTCAAATTAGGGCAATTATTGGACTTGATATTTTAATTTTGGAGATTGGAAACTTGAAAGGGCGTTTTTGACAAAGTGCAGTTTTGGAAATTCCAGTTTTGCACATCTGTCGTATTTTGGACATAACATTTTACTCCGATATCGGATTGAGCTGATTCAAGTGCCAACTTAAAGAAGACTCAAAGATCTACAACTTTTAAAGACAAAATATTTTTGGATTCTGAAGATTTCATAACCGAAATTGATGAACCACCCAGAAGTGTGTTATGTGTAATTATTAAAGTCATTTTCAAAGCAAAACAAATAAATTAATAAATAAATAATAAAATTATCAAATCATCACCAAACATGATAAGCAATTAGTGGAGCAATTAATAATGGATTTGGTGGAGTAATTAGTGGAGAAATTAATAATGGATTTGGTGGAGAATTTGATGGATGATTTGATAAAGGCAAAATTTTGCCTATAAATACCAAGCCATTTCATTTGTAAAATTCATACTTTCTTCTTTGAAATTCCTAAAGAATAAATAAGAAGATTGTATCTTGTTTGTTTATTTACAGCTTTCAGTAATTAATTTCCGCTTTCGCACTTTCTTTTCTTTATTTTTCAGTTTTTACTTTTCGCAATTTACTTTTACGCACAATCTTTTCCTTTCTTTACTTTTGCAGTTTTTATTTTTCAAGCAATGAGGAGGTAATTCCCCTTTGCTGGGATGAAAGGTAAAGTTTTTATTATTGCTATTTAGATTAATCTCCATTAATTATAATATATAAACTATTTAAAACTTGACTTAATGAGGATACCGCTATATTGGCCGGTTGGTAATTAATTATAAATTGGTTTTAACCTGACTAAGTATGGATACCGCCTTGTTGGTCGGTTGTTAATTAATTATTAATTTGACTTAATCAGGATACCGCCTTTATGGCTGGTTGGTAATTATCACGTAAAGTTAATATATTATATTAAGGGAGATATCTAAAATAGTAGTAATAAAAGTGGATCTTCTAACCCCAGCATTTTCTTTTATTGTACTTTTACTTTATTTAATTTCAGTAATTTACTTTTCAGCAATTTACTCTTCAGCAATTTACTTTCAATAATTTACTTTTATTTTTTTTTACTTTTTACTTTTTTTTTTACTTTTCAGCAATTTATTTTTCAGTATTTAATTTTCAGTATTTTACTTTATGTCTTTTATTTTATTTAAATTTTTACTACCCGTAAATATGTGTCGTAACTAAGCCAGTTATCTGGGGTTGTGATGAAATCCAATATCACCGGTTTATAAGGGGTTAGATTATAGCTTGGATAATATAAAGGTTTATTTATTGAGTCTTAATCTTAATGCTTTTTATTAACTGGCCATTAATAAAATTGATTAGGTAAACTTAAAATGAACTTGGAAAATGGATTTTAGGTTAAAGACCTTAGACTCAATAGCCCACGATCTTCCTTCAGGATAGATAACCCTTTAATAGATTTCCTTACAGGATAGGAATATACCTGTCGGGCAGGGGTAGCCATAATTGGAACTTAAACTTAATGAATCCGGGTAATTTGATTGACATAGACATATGGTTCAATTGGGTTATACTGGGTATTTGTAATCGACCATCGGAAGAGGCTTTTACATAATTTAGTGTTCCAAGTTAGTAAATTAATATATTACCCAACTGTAAGATAACCACTTCATCTTTAATAGATATTGGAAGGAATCACAACCCTGGATAGTTTTATAAAATTGTATTTTCTTCAATCTACTTTCAAGAAATTTTATTTACTTGTTTTAAGTTTTAAAGTCACCACCCAATCAAACAATCAATCTATTAGATACTTGTAAACATTTGACCTCATAAAAAATTAATAGCAAAGGTTTTAAGTCCTCGTGGGATCGATACTTTTTATACTACTTGAACGATACGTGCGCTTGCGTTATACGTGTGTGTTTACGCACCGGTCAAAAACATCATCCAAAGAGCTCTCAAATTTTGGTTTGAAGAAAATGAAGGAAAAATCAAGGAAAAGCTTTAGGAAAATGAGAGATTAAAGGTAATCTTCAATCTCCTTAAGTTTTTAAAGCCTATTTCATGTTATTGATATTCTAGTTTGATTCTAGGATTTCTTCCTTTTATAAATTTGGGCCTTTTGTTGTTGGAATATGGATTTGGAAGTGAAATGCATGTGTGAAGTTATTTTGGGTAGTATTATTGTAATATATATCCAATTTGATCCTTAGATGATATGTTGCCATTCTAGAGTGTTATGACCACTCTTGTAATGCCTAAAATTATTCTTGGGTGGTTCATGTGTGGGGACTTTGATTGGTGTTTTGATTAATTAGATTAATCTTGAAAAATTAGATTTAAAGCATGAAATCTGGCATTTTTGGTTTTTGGATCAGTTCTGGAAAATCTGGGTTTATGTTGATGAATTTGATGTCATATAAACATATTGTATGTGTTTTGGGTGTTGGAATAATTACCGGAAATTGTTTCGGAGTTGAAATAAGCAAATACGGTGAAAAACGGCATTACTGGGTGACTTTTGAGCCAACCGGGTGACGGCTGTCCAAACAGTGAATTTATCACTGTTCGAGAAGCCCATAAACTACCCTAACACTATTGGGGCTGACCTGGGCAGTCCCCATAAGAGTTGGGTGGTCGGTTCGGTCAAAAACGTGTTTTGCGTCATTTTACGGAAAAATATTTTTCGTAAAAGTTTCGCGAAATTTCTATCTTATTATGTCGTTATTTGATATCGAATAAATGTGTTTGGGTGAAATATGAATAAATTATTCATATTAGATATTGAATAATTTTTTTGGTAATTTAAAAGTTTTAAAATTATGATTTCGCTCGAACCACGCTTCCGTTGCGCCCTTCGCCCAAAACCCCAATAAAAATGGTATCAGAGTAGGTTTGATGCTTCATCCACTACATTAGTCATGCTTGATATATGATATGTAATCCAATTTTAATATTTGCACATGCATGTAATCTATATATTTCTTGACTTTTCGGTTCTACGCTAACGGAAACGTAAGGAAAATTTAATGGTTAAATTGAGTTATGTTTTCTAATGTAGAATTGAGTTGTTTAAAAAATAATTTAGATTAAAAATTCTACATTTTATGTAGAGCAGTGCTTCCTTGAGGAAGATCCCCGCTTAAAATAAGGCTGTAAAGTAACCTGTATTGGATGCATGTTTCTTGGTCCGTCTTGTCAATACGGATTATACGTAACTTTCTATGGCTGCATCCAAGATCATGCCAAAGCAGTGAGGGTGTAGTTGATAGAATTTTATCCATGCCGGTTGTATATTGATACTAGACAAATTCAAGTGATAATGGCAATCCTGAACGTGCCAAAGCTGTCAGGACTACATCGGTAGCTTGAGTTTGTCATTGGCAAATGAAGCCTTGATACGCCTCCTTGTGAACGTGCCAAAGCTGTCATTACGAGAAACGGTCCGGACCAAAATCAGGAGTCACTGGTGAGTGATTGACAATGAGTTATCTACCTAATGATTATACGTAGGCGAGACCGTGCCAAAGCTGTGAGTCAAAATATATTCATGGGATCTTACTCTCACTGTGGAATTCGATTTAATTATTGAATTCCCGTTCTTTATTGGGGATTACGATATTACGTAAAGTAGTGGGAGACATTGCTGGGTTAAAAATTCATAACTAAAGCCGTGTGTAATTTTATGAAATTTGCTGTTTTTGTTTTCCTTTATTCTATATTGTTTATATAATTATACTTTTAATCCACTGCATAACATATTACTTGAATATGTTTTCTGACTTTACTTATGGTTGCGTATTTGTAAAATAGGTTCTAGAATGACAGTAGACTTAGATATTGTTATATTAGTTCCAACCATCGGGAACTATTGTTCCGATTATCTTGAAAAATCAAGATGATTTGTGACTTAGTTACAAAGTCACATTAAGTAATCTAAATAGATATCTGGTTTAAGATATAGTTATTTAGAGAGGATAGTTTCTTATGCAGTAAGAATTGACTTGAATTAGTTCAAGTCTCGAGATTCTTGACTAGCATTAGAAAACCCCATTAGTATTTGTTTATCTGATAATGACGTTTCTTGGTTTTAGTGACTTTTAGAAGTCTCGTGTCTGGCACAGTTTGCTAATCAATCATTTGCAATTGTTGTGAATAATTGAACGCAGATTATAAAGCTTAAGAAAGGAAATGCGTATAGTTGTGTATAGAGAATATCGATTCTCACAATACGACAATTGTAGGTATTGGATACCAGATCTCCCATCTAGTTATTTAAAATAATGATTAATGATTGTTTTTTATATTTGATATCAGAACTTGCGACTATTGGATAGTTACGTGTTCTATATAAACAGTTGTTACATATTTTAATATGACTAGTAGTGTCATTAATGAAAAGATAAACATTAAGAAAAATGTTCGGTTAACTAAATAACTTAGAACAGTGTTTTATAAGATTTTATCACATAAGCATAAGATGCTTATTCCGTATGGTAAAGGATGGTATGATATGAGATCACACCTCATATCCTTATCCATTTAATGAATATTGTATTCAAGATGTAATTAAATCTCATTTAACCAATGATCGTCATTGGACCACAGATTTATTAAACTAATACTTTGGAAGTATGTAGTTTAATTAATTAGAAATTACCTTGGATAGTTTTCTTTACTTCGTAACTTAGTTAATGAATTGTCATGACTTAGTGCCGTGTTTCTAAAAGAATATATATTGAACATCTTAAATGGTTCGAGAACTTTCAAAATGTTTCTAATGAAACGCGGATAGAATATTTTGAATGGTTCAAAGATATTCTATTTGAAGTGTTGAAAACTATATTTTAAAATTCATCGTGAGTCTTTGAATTGTTCAAAGATGTTTGATATGATCAAACTTATGAATTTAAAGCAATTAGTTCTAAATTTATTTAATCAATGTGATTCTTACTCAATATTAAACTTCCACGATTCCATCTTGATGGAATTGGTCAGTGGGAGTAATCGAATCTTATATGAATTGATTCATTGATATTGAGTGTTGCCGAATTAGTTTCAATACTCTTGAGGTTATGCTCCAATAAGACTAATTCATCTCTTTAATTATTGTCTCATTAGTTTATACAATCACGTACATGTTATGTATAGTAGAAAATTCGAATCTTGAAAAGTTTGAGATTTGAATCTTTCTTTTGTATAATGGTTATATAATTGAAAGTACTTGCGCCTCGGAGGTACAAGTAAAAGTTTATCATTTATTCTATTTAATAGAATATTGTATTTTATTTGATAGAGTATCTTTTCTACGATCCCGAGTAATAAAATTGTTTTATTACTTGGTGCGTAACATTGGATGTTGACAATTATAGAAAAGACTTGACTTATTGAAGTCAAATGTGAGAGTGATAAACTGTAATGGAACTATATAATTAATAAGATGAAATGACCCTTAGACATCTTCCATATAAGTTCAATAGGATGTCAGAATCATTTACAAAGTATTTGATACTTAATGATTCTGTTGTTTTCTTATCGAAGAAAATTATCCTATAACTTATAGTGGGAGCGATATTTGATATCG